>JAWPHD010015757.1:0-53525 GCA_037043455.1 Cyrtodaria siliqua
ATCTATGTCCTATATGTATTCCACAAAATGATAATACTTTAAATATTGAAAATTACACCTCATTTCGTATTTGGAACTTTAAAAGTGTTTAGTTCTACCTATTGAAAAGCTGATGTTGATTGGTTGGAATATTTTTACACTATATATCGAGGGCTCTAGTGTTACTTGTTTTTACGTGTAAGTATGTATACTAGTTCCAAATTTACACGTCTGTATGTACATGCACTAAAATGACTATTTACTATCCATTGTGTTTTTCAAATATTCAGACATATGTATCACATCGGCGGCGGCGACGGCGTCGAGGTCTCACACCACAATTAATTTTTCCCATAGGGTTACTGTACAGCCTTTTCAACATCTGAGCTATCAAGCAGGGCAGCAGACACTTGTTGTTGGTTTAATATCTTCAGTACTAGCCAAGACCAGTAATTTAAAACAATAAAATATATATAGCTTATGCAGGTTGGTTTTTTTCCTCGCTCATGTTTTGTGAACCCTATGGAAAATACAAAATTCATACACTATCTAGCTGAATATGTGGTGCTTTGGTCAAACGAATTCTGAAATTTGAATGAAACCTCATATCAACATGGGATTTTCTGTATCATCTGTCTTTTACACTGCAGATGTATGCTAAAGCAAAAAAAGTCTATTTTTCAAATTAAAAATTGCCTGAAATTGAGAAAAAATAGAATTATTTTCTGTTTTCCTTTTGTCTCTAGGTCCGTGAGCTTTCAGGGGAGATAATAGAGGTGTGAGACCTCGACATTCACGTTAACGTTGTTGCCGCATTTCTAAAATCTCTCGCCTTGCTTATTCAAATTCATTCAAACGTTGCATGCGTCTTCTGTGTATTTAAAAATACCACTCAGACACAAAAGTTCCATACCTATGTATTTCAGTTTAACGAAGGATCTCAACATCACATGTCTCTTAAAGATACTATATGCTGTAAATGTGATTTTACTACCAAATTCAAGCTTGTCGAAACCATGACCAAGAACCCGTATACCAGGTTGTCCATGTTTTTTAATCACAGAGCCAACTGAATCTTTTAATCACAGAGCTCAACTGAAATACTACTTTTCATGTTACCTGTATATTCGATTAATAACGGACTTTTGGTTATTTTCTCATTGTTATTTCATCCAGACATACGCATTATATTTTCAGCTTATAGTAATTACTACTTTTCATGTTACCTGTATATTCGATTAATAACGGACTTTTGGTTATTTTCTCAATGTTATTTCATCCAGACATACGCATTATATTTTCAGCTTATAGTAATCTAATGTGGGAATTTGTAATCTATATTTTCTGGAGCATTTGTTTTCAAAGATCTTTGGTGTAAAATATACGGTTATAGATGCATTGAATCACACACACATGCAATGAACAAAGGATAACATCTAAAATGTTATTACAGTACATCGATAAAAATAACTACTGATCAAATGATTGAACTAGCCCAATGTTAAGAGTAGTGGTTGTCAATCCGAAAGTCATTGGCTCGAAACTAGGCTATACTATTTTTTGGTAAATTGGTGCATTTTTGATATTTCGATAAAATTACCTTTAAGTTACATATATATACGGGTTTCCAGCCATGTTTTAGCTTGAATTTGGTAATAAACCAAGCGTTAAACCGCTCCCATTTGCCTTAGGTACACGCCCACTAACATTAGGTACACGCCCACTACATTAGGTACACGCCCACTAACATTAGGTACACCCCCACTAACATTACGTACACGCCCACTAACATTACGTACACGCCCACTAGCTTTATATACAGCTATAGTAGCTTTACATGAACACAATATATTCTAACTTCAAATGATAAAACTACACATTGTTTTGTATACTAGTGTTGCTTGGAATTTCATATACTAGAACACAAGTTTCCATTCATAAACGTGTATCACAGACTTCGTATATAGCAGATGTTTTATATTATGGCACTTGTACTTAATTGTTATATCGTTTCGTTTGAGAACATATAATTATTTATCACAGGTTCAGCCTTACTGGCTCAACTAGGGTATCGCGGTATGTCCTTAGGCAATACTGTTCCCCTAGACATGTGTACCTCCGTCGTGGACATAAACCGCGTGGTTCCTAGTGTCAGTATCCATCCACGTTAAAGAACCATCGGAATCTGTTACATAGTAACAGTAAGACACGGTTTCCGGATTCATATGTATGATTCCCCTTGCTCTGGGGTAGCTCGAAAACACATATTAAAACATTCCACTGTGTCATATTCGGATGTACATTTCCAGTTTATAATCACACGTACGAACACAATGAGATTTAATCTGAATATAAATACTTTATCTACAGAACTGCATATAGAAGACGCGGTCAACATGGGATGCGGACCGGATGGCTGGGATATATCTGTTAATTTAACAATAATGCGGCAGCTGTTCCCAGATACTGGCGTGTCGCAGATAAAACTAGCCGATCAACATTGCACGGGTCGGGTGGTTGGTGACCTGGTCGTTTTCCGTCAGTCATACACGGAATGCTCGACAAAAACTCAGGTAGGGGTACATGTATCTTCCTTCTGCTGCCCATCTTGCGGATACTACTTTTCCATAAAATAAACAGTAAGGCCTAGATAACAGGGAATAGATGCGCGCTATCCAATTCACTGAAGCAGGCTAAAGACAATGCTTACGCGAAGTCTTTTATTTGCTAAAAGTGTGTACATATTTGCACCATCTCACCTATTTTCGTAATCTCACCTATTTGCGTCATCACTCCTATTTGCGTCATCTCACCTATTTGCGTCATCTCACCTATTTGCGTCATTTCACCTATTTGCGTCATCACAAATATTTGCGTCATCTCACCTATTTGCGTAATACCACCTAATTTAGTCATCACACCTATTTACGTCATCTCACCTATTTGCGTTATCTCACCTATTGCGTCATCTCACCTATTTGCATCATCTCACCTATTTGCGTCATCACACCTATTTGCGTCATCTCACCTATTTGCGTCATCTCCCGATTTTCCATTACCTACCAAATGAAAAAAACAAACAACAACAAAACAAATTAGTTGTCCTAAAGGAGAATATAATTATGTAAAATCTTAAGTGATTTGTTTTCTTTTTTCCATACGAAATCTATTTCGAAAGTGTTTTAAATGTATGATAATCCATGATAATAGTTTCGATTTTGTCCCAATTTACCTGATTTACGTTCTTTTTTCATTGTTATTAATGCATTTTTTAATATTTACATCGTCTGTGTTATGCATTAACTCCCGTCTCTCATATAACTCAGGAAGGGGCGTCTCCCATATAACTCAGGAAGGGGCGTCTCCCATATAACTGCGTCTCCCATATAACTCAGGAAGGGGCGTCTCCCATATAACTCAAGAAGGAGCGTCTCCCATATAACTCAGGTAGGGGCGTCTCCCATTTAACTCAGGAAGAGATGTCTCCCATATAACTCAGGAAGGGGCGTCTCCCATATAACTCAGGAAGGGGCGTCCATTTAACTCAGGAAAGGGTGTATCCCGTGTAACTATAGAAGAGGCGTCTCCCATATAACTCAGGAAGGGGCGTCCATTTAACTCAGGAAAGGGTGTCTCCCGTGTAACTATAGAAGATGCGTCTCTCATTTAACTCAGGAAGGGGCGTCCATTTAACTCAGGAAAGGGGTCTCCCGTATAACTATAGAAGAGGCGTCTCTCATTTAACTCAGGAAGGGGCGTCTCCCATGTAACTATGAAAGTGGCGTCTCCCATTTAACTCGGGAAGGGGCGTCTCCACATTTAACACAGGAAGGGGCGTCTCGCATTTGACACAGGAAGGGGCGTCTGCCGTCTAAAGTCCTGATAGTCTTAGTATCCTTTACTATCAGGTATTTCTTTTCACACGTTACACATAAGAAACCATATGCAAGTATGCAATCAGTCTGCTATCTTAAACTGTGTGCGATCGAGTCTCCGATCGGAACTTCCCCGACCGAGACTGTATCATGTCCCCACTCTGTTCTTACCGAGTCCAGTCCTCCAGGCGTATGTCTCAGCGAGTCTGAGTCCCCTTAACGCTGGCTCTGGCCACATTTATATAGCACCATAATGTCCCAGGTTCTGACTGCCACGTGTGCTTTGCGCACTGGACTTGACCTTTGCAGCTGATTCAAAACATAGTCCAAACTAGTTGCAGGCATCAAATATGAACGTTTGTCAGTAAAAAAAAAATACTAAACCTGGTTCCTGGACCGGTGCGTATATAACCTTGACCTTGACTTGACCAGTATGAGTGTCAGGCATGTACGTCAGAGATGGACTCTGCGGTATGACTGATAAGACCACCGTTTCGTTACTGGCGCAGTTAAAACACGTGCACTTCCCGGTAACCTAACAACAAAAGTTAAGTATGTGAGTCATGCATGTAATACTGTCGACCCCAATGATCTTCAAATAATTACACAACTATATATGGCTATATTACACATGATTACACAAACCTCTGCTGGATGACTTCCGAAAATCATATAGGACATGCTCGACAACAACTCAACTAGGGTGACTTCCGTTAGTCATAGTATACGGAATACTCTATAGAAAGGGTATTAAATGTGTCCGATGTGTTATTAATGAAATGGTCGACGAAACATAGGTCTGCCATATATCTGCACGGAAAAAACACTCAAAACACAAACTAAAGAAAAAGAAAGAATTATCGTCTTCCGTTGTTCAAATAACTCGTGTTGAGTCATTTTCAGTAGGCCGTATGTACAGTGCTTTTTAATGTTGATACATGCATATAAACTAATCTTTCATCAGTAATGTATGAAATGCTAAACACATACACAAGGGACATGAGCTTTTACTTTGGTAATAGTCTACCCAAACACACGTATGGTGTATACCATCGTTAATATATACTAATCAAAATTCCTAAGCACCCATCTAAAAATAGCAGTAATGTTCTCATTGTTTTGTGTATTCCATGCTTGATTAGAGATAAGGTTGAATCCAAAATAACGAGATCAACTCGTCTGCTCTGACTTCATGAACACATTTTAAAGCTGTGCAGGTTTCGATATTCCTAATTCTAAAATATGCCAAACTTAGTTTGACATCATGTTTTACTAGCATAACCACTACAAATGCGTTTGCAAACGACATTTTCGAAATATTTAATGTTAGCGCTGAATTGTAGTTGCTTGAATTTCAAAGGATAATCAATTACAAGGGAGGTAATTTAGAATTATCCATGTTGCGTTGTATTATAGACGCAACATCTGCAATATACGGGTCAAACGTTTATGTTTTTTTAAATATTATTTCCTATCAATTTTAAGAAGTTTGTATATTTAAGCGGACTTCGATTCATGTTATGTGTTTTATCAGCATACTTTATGAACTCTCAAAGAATGTAAAGAATTAAACAAAAAAATAATATTTTACACTATATGTGATACCATATGAAACATGTCTATATTTAACTATTGGTCAAAACAAAATACGTATCACACACCTATTCTGAACTATATTTAAAATAAGAAAATTAGTTAAAATACAAAAGTGAGTATTGAGGGCTTTTGTTCAGTGTATTATTCGCTTATTGCGACTCTTATATGCTTTTCATAATTGCACAGGTAAAGGCAGCAATGAACAGTTTCTTTACTTTTTTCACTTTGATAACGCAATCTTATAATTACACTTTGTAGCAGTGAACAATTTATTTGTGTTGTAATGCACAGGCTAACCCACACGCATCTCTTACATTTGAACAATTGTATTTCTGTGCTGATGTGTACATCTAGCACGTCGTTTTACAAGGGTGATTTGTAATCAATATGTAGGCATCTCAAGGTATTTGAACAGAGAGAAGCGTGGTCGCCCACCTTGATTCAAAATGTTCGGTAGGAAGAACTGATGGTAGAATTCGGGAAGAATGTGTCTGGTAAGAATAAACGACCGTGGAGTGTTTATGTCTCTGTGACAACATGTGTTTGCCAATATTGTTTTAACACCCGTGACTTGATCTATTTTAACTGTTTGTTTCCAGTCCTACCCACATAAATGTTTATGCTATTTTATTGAATTCGTATGGCGAAATGTTACTGGGACGAATTGTTTTGAAAAAGGACATCACATCTTCGAGCCGTCCTGTGGCATAACAGCGAGTTCCAAGTTATACTTTGCCATACAACTTCCACAAACTAATATTTACTGGCTCGATATAAATTGTTTGATTATTGCTTTTTATTCTATAGTCACAATGTAGTTTATAACGTCCTCTTTTTCAGACCAGCAGTCACCATGTACGTTTATAACGACCTCTATTTCAGACCAACAGTAACGACGTCCTCTGTTTGTTTCAGATCAGCACTCACAATGTAATTTATAACGACCTTTGTTTCAGACCAACAATCACAGTGAATTTTATAACGACCTCTGTTTCAGACCAACAGTAACGATGTAGTTTATAACGACCTATGTTTCAGGCCAACAATAACATGTAGTTTATAACGACCTCTGTTTCAGACCAGCAGTCACAATGTAGTTTATAACGACCTCTATTTCAGACCAGCAGTCACAATGTAGTTTTTAACGACCTCTGTTTCAGACCAACAGTAACAATGTAGTTTATAACGACCTCTGTTTCAGACCAACAGTAACAATGTAGTTTATAACGACCTCTATTTCAGACCAGCAATCAAAATGTGGTTTATACCAATGAGTTAGTGTACCCTGAAGCCAATTCACCATTCCCCATTGTTGTCCATGGATACCGATGGAAGGTATGTATATTATAGACAGCCAATTCACTGTTCCCCATTGTTGTCCATGGATACCGATGGAAGGTAAGTATATTATATACAGCCAGTTCACTGTACCCTATTGTTGTCCATGGATAACAATGGAAGGTAAGTATATGATATATAGATATTTAAGTCTAATATTAGAACAGCAGTTATTACAATACGATTATTAGTGTAGTAACGTCATCTGGGCACTTACATACTAAAATAAAACTTAAATATTGTGGCTGACGTCTGCAGTTTCGATAGTTGCGTAATTTCGAATAAAATAACGAAACGTGTAGTTGGTTGGTTGAATGGTTGTTTACCTAACAATAACGGTCAAATTTAATGGTGGAGGCAGACCACCAACTTGTTCCAGGGTAGAACCAGTAGTGTATAACTCCCGCATTCATAGGAATCGACGTAGAGTTTGAGGCAACCGAACGAAATAAGGACATATTCATCGCGAAAGAACGAACAAACGGAACATTTAATGCTTTGGGTTGTTTTCAGGGTGAATGTTACGCTATTTAGATTTTGCGATTTCGAAACTACATAACCTTATGTTTAGTTCTTTGGATGTTGGACAACTTCATCATTCATCTCATCTCCCTCTTAGGTAGTCTAGATCATCTGCGACGCTTGCTTGTTTCGTTTGTATTTACAATCAAGCGTCGAAGATGATCAAGTCTACTTCTGAGGTCGATGTCACTATTTCTACAGATGTATATTTTAGGTAGAGGTCGAATGTGACGTTGCACGAACCGACACGGTGGTAAACAACTACCATCCCAACCAAACAATCATACACGAGACACCTCACGTGACTGGTTCCACGCACTATGGTAGTGAAGTCACATTTTACACGGATGCAACGTTTTACAGAGAAGTTCAAGGGAATCCCGTTAATCTGAAAACTGGTACGTGCGAGTACTTACCAGACGATTATAGTGTTAATTGTGATGTTTAACGTTTAACAGTGAGAAGGGCGCCTGTTAATGTGTTGGCCATTGTATAATTGTTCGTGCAAACTGAACTACAGTAAACACAAACACAGCAATGACACCAATACGACCATGGTACATGAATAAAGAGAATCTTAGGGCATCGGAATCCTACTGGGAACCAGCTTAATGTGAAGGGATATAACCCTGATAAATTATATATTTATGGCTCCCCTACCACACTTTTATGGCTCCCCCACACGAAGTGTGGTAGGGGAGCCATATTGATTTTGTGCTTTCTGTCTGTCTGTCTGTCTGTTTCTCTGTCTGTAGGTCTGTGTCACAAACGATGTCCGATCAATAACTAGAGAATGGTTGGACCTAGGGTCCTCAAACTTGGAAGGATGGTTGGTCATGACAAGTAGATGACCCCTATTGATTTTGGGGCCACTAGGTCAAAGGTCAAGGTTGCGGTGACATTGACTATCAAAACGATGTCCGATCAATAACTAGAGAATGGTTGGACCTAGGGTCCTCAAACTTGGAAGGATGGTTGGTCATGACAAGTAGATGACCCCTATTGATTTTGGGGTCACTAGATCAAAGGTCAAGGTTGCGGTGACATTGACTATCAAAACGATGTCCGATCAATAACTAGAGAATGGTTGAACCTAGGGTCCCCAAACTTGGAAGGATGGTTGGTCATGACAAGTAGATGACCCCTATTGATTTTGGGGTCACTAGGTCAAAGGTCAAGGTTGCAGTGACATTGACTATCAAAACGATGTCCGATCAATAACTAGAGAATGGTTGGACCTGGGGTCCTCAAACTTGGAAGGATGGTTGGTCATGACAAGAAGATAACCCCTATTGATTTTGGGGTCACTAGGTCAAAGGTCAAGGTTGTGGTGACATTGACTACCAAAACGATGTCCGATCAATAACTAGAGAATGGTTGGACCTAGGGTCCTCAAACTTGGAAGGATGGTTGGTCATGACCAGTAGATGACCCCTATTGATTTTGGGGTCACTAGGTCAACAGTCAAGGTCGCGGTGACCTTGACTATCAGAACGATGTCCGATCAATAACTAGAGAATGGTTGGACCTAGGTCCTCAAACTTGGAAGGATGGTTGGTCATGACCCAGTAGATGACCCCTATTGATTTTTTTTTGTTTAATTTTTTTTAATTTTTTTTAATTTTTAATTTATTTTAATTTTTGCATTAAAAGTTTAAGGGTCGGCCCCTTAAAAAAATAGAGTCGGTCGGGTTACCTGAACCACACAGATTTTTTATGTGGCCTTACTGATACAGATAGTAGATACAGTCACAGGGATACGATCTCAGATCAATAGAGAACGGTTGGACCTAGAGTTGTCAATTATGCCTGTTCGGGCGAGTGGGGGAGCCATACGTTTTTGTCCCTTGGACAATAACAATTTCTAGTCATTATATGTTATGCTTCATTTGAAGAGAACGGCTAATCTGAGCAGAAACCTGTCCCAATATATGGGCTACATTTGCGATTTTTGCACGCAGCCTGAGTATCTTGTCCGTGTGTGTACTGCGTCATGGTCATACTGTTAAATCGTTATCGTTATTATAGCACGAATACTATCAATGTTTAAAACAGATTAATGGATGATCATCAACATCATCAGCATTACTCGACTCTACCCGGGAATAATAGATAGCATATTGCGAACACGGGCTATTGGTTCCAGCGCCATTGATATTTCAGGTTTTGAGCAGTCAGTTTCCGAATACCCTTGTAATGTTATATTGCGATAACACAATTGTATTGTATTACGATGGCACTGTTGTATTGTATTACGATGGCACTGTTGTATTGTAATACGATGGCACTGTTGTATTGTAATACGATGACACTGTGGTATTGTAATACGATGGCGATTTTGTATTGTAATACGATGACACTGTTGTATTGAAGTACGATGGCACATTTGTATTGTAATACGATGGCACCGTTGTATTGCAATCGATGGCACTATTGTGTTGTAATACGATAAAACTATTGTATTGTAATACGATGACACTCTTGTATTGTAATACGATGACACTCTTGTATTGTAATACGATGGCATGTTGTAATACGAAGGCACTGTTGTATTGTATTACGATGACAGTGTTGTATTGTAATAGGATGACACTATTGTATTGTAATAATATGGCACTATTGCATTGTATTACGATAGCATTCGTGTGTTGTAATACGGTGACACTCTTTTTGTTGGATTACGATGACACTCTTTAATGTTATACGATGACCCAGCACGGTTGTATTGTAATACGATGATACTATTGTGTTGTAATACGACAACACGCTTGTATGGTAATACAATGGCACTATTGTATTGTTATACGATGACACATTTATATTGTAACACGATAACAATATTGTGTTGTAATACGATGGCACTGTTGTATTGTAATACGATGATACTCTTGTATTGTAATACGATTGCACCGTTGTATTGCAATTCGATGGCACTATTGTGTTGTAATACGATAAAACTATTGTATTGTAATACGATGACACTATTGTATTGTAATACGATGACACTCTTGTATTATAATACGATGGCATGTTGTAATACGAAGGCACTGTTGTATCGTATTACGATGACAGTGTTGTATTGTAATAGGATGACACTATTGTATTGTAATAATATGGCACTGTTGTATTGTAATACGATGATACTCTTGTATTGTAATACGATTGCACCGTTGCATTGCAATTCGATGGCACTATTGTGTTGTAATACGATAAAACTATTGTATTGTAATACGATGACACTATTGTATTGTAATACGATGACACTCTTGTATTATAATACGATGGCATGTTGTAATACGAAGGCACTGTTGTATCGTATTACGATGACAGTGTTGTATTGTAATAGGATGACACTATTGTATTGTAATAATATGGCACTATTGTATTGTAATACGATGACACTCGTGTGTTGTAATACGATGACACTCTTGTCTTGTATTAGGATGACAAAGTTGTATTGTAATACGATGACACTATTGTATTGTAATACGATGACACTCGTGTATTGTATTACGATGACACTCTTGTCTTGTATTAGGATGACAAAGTTGTATTGTAATACGATGACACTCTTGTATTGTAATACGATGACACACTTGTATTGTAATAATATGGCACTATTGTATTGTATTACGATGGCATTCTCGTGTTGTAATACGATGACACTCTTTTTGTTGGATTACGATGACACTCTTTATTGTAATACGATGACCCAGCACTGTTGTATTGTAATACGATGACACTATTGTATTGGATTACGATGACACGCTTGTATTGTAATACGATCACAGTCTTATTTTTATTTTCAGGCGATGATGTGTTTGTGAAGGTTCGAATGAATTCTGATGATGTGCACGTGAAGATGAGGCTTGACACGTGCTACACCAAACCTGATCCAAACGCTGATCCCAACCTCACATACATCCTTATACAAAACGGGTAATATTGTATATGCACTAATCATACTGTCAACTTAGGCTCATAATTTAGTATTGTATAACAGCTCAGCAAAGCTCTGCTGAAAAAAGTCACCCCAGAGAAAGGGATGTAATGCAAATCACTCAAAGAGAAAGTGGAGTAATACAGATCACTCCCAGAGAAAGGGACGTAATCCAGATAATTTCAGAGAAAGGAAGGTACGGCAGATCACTCCCAGAGAAAGGGAAGTAATGCAGATCACTCCCAGATAAAGGGAAGTAATGCAAATCACTTCAGAGAAAGGGAAGTAATGCATATCACTCTCAGAGAAAGGGAAGTAATGCAGATCACTTGAGAGAACGGGACGTAATGCAGATCATTTCAGAGAAAGGAAGGTACGGCAATTCTCCCAGTGAAGTATGTGTTCCAGTGGTAGAGTGTCGGACTCCAGATCGAGAGGTCGTGGTTCGGTTCTCGCCGTGGCCATGTTATTTATCCTTGAGCAAGATAATTACTTAGTACTGGTTCGACCCAGGAAGCCATCGAAAGTGATTATTATCAGCTGCAAGAAACGAACCGTTCTTCAACTATAGCACACGTTAATACAAACCGTTCTTCAACTATAGCACACGTTAATACAAACCGTTATTCCACTATAGCACACGTTAATACAAACCGTCCTTCCACTATAGCACACGTTAATACAACCCGTCCTTCCACTACACCACACGTTAATACAACCCGTCCTTCCACTAGACCACACGTTAATACAAACCGTCCTTCCACTAGACCACACGTTAATACAAACCGTCCTTCCACTAGACCACACGTTAATACAAACCGTCCTTCCACTAGACCACACGTTAATACAAACCGTCCTTCCGCTATAGACAACACATAAAAACCCGCTAGATTATGTGTTAATACAAACAGTCCTTCCACTAGACCACACGTTAATACAAACCGTCCTTCCACTATAGACAACACATAAAAACCCGCTAGATTATGTGTTAATACAAACAGTCCTTCCACTAGACCACACGTTAATACAAACCGTCCTTCCACTATAGACAACACATAAAAACCCGCTAGATTATGTGTTAATACAAACAGTCCATTCACTAGACCACACGTTAATACAAACCGTCCTTCCACTATAGACAACACATAAAACCCCGCTAGATTATGTGTTATTACAAACAGTCCTTCCTCTAGACCCCACGTTAATACAAACCACTAAACGACGCGTTAATACAAACCGTCCTTTCACTGGACCACAAGTCAATACAAACCGCTAGACAACGGCTTAATACAAACCGTTCTTCCACTAGACCACATGTTAATATAAACCGCTAGACCACGTGTTAATACAAACCTTTCTTCCGTTGGACCACATGTTAATACAAACCGTCCTTCCACTAAACCGCACGTTAATACAAACCGCTAGACCCCGTGTTAATGCAAACCGTTATTCCCTTCGACCAAATGTTATTACAAACCGTCCTTCCACTAGATGTGACTCACGTTTATACAAACCGCTAGACCACGTTAATACAAACCGTTACTTCTCTAGACCACACGTCAATAAAAACCGTTCTTCCAATAGAACACACGTTAATACAAACTGTTCCTCCACTAGACCACATGTTAATACAAACCGTTCTTCCGCTAGACCACATGATAATACAAACCGTTCTTCCTCTAGACCATATGGTACTACAAACTGTTCTTCCTCTAGACCACACGCTAATATAAACTGTTTTTCCACTAGACCACATGTTAATACAAACTGTTCTTGCACTAGATCACATGTTGATACAAACTGTTCCTCAACTAGACCACGTGTTAATACAAGCTGTTTTTCGTTAGACCACAAGTTGATACAAACCGGTTTCCTATCGACCACATGTTTATAAAAACCGTTCTTCCTCTAGACCACACGTTAATACAAACTGTTCTTCCACTAGACCACATGTTGATACAAACTGTTCTACCACTAGGCCATGTGATCTAGTGGGAGAAAGGTTTGTATTCACATGTGGTTTAATAGAGAAACGGTGTGTATTAACAAGTTGTCTATGGAAGAACGGTTTGTTTTAACGTGTGATCTAGTGGGAGAAAGGTTTGTATTAACATATGGTCTATGGAAGAACGGTTTGTTTTAACGTGTGGTCTATGGAATAACAGTTTGTATTATCGCGTGGTCTAGTGGAAGAAAGGTTTGTCTTAGCAAGTGGTCTAGTGGGAGAAAGGTTTGTATTAACAAGTGGTTTAGTGGGAAAAAAATTGTATTAACATGTGGTCTATTGAAGAACGATTTCTATTAACGTGTAGTCTATGGAATAACGGTTTGTTTTAACGTGTGGTCTAGTGGGAGAAAAGTTTGTATTAACAAGTTGACTATGGAAGAACGGTTTGTTTTAACGTGTGGTCTAGTGGGAGAAAGTTTGTATTAACAAGTGGTCTATGGAAGAACGGTTTGTATTAACAAGTGGTCTATGGAAGAACGGTTTGTTTTAACGTGTGGTCTAGTGGAAGAAAGATTTGTATTAACGTGTGGTCTAGTGGGAGGAAGATTTGTATTAACAAGTGATCTAGTGTATATGTTAATACAAACCTTTCTTCCAACAGACCACATGTTGATACAAACTGTTCTTCCATAGACCACACGTTAATACAAACCGTTCTTCCATAGACCACACGTTAATACAAACCGTTTTATCATAGACCACTTGTTAATACAAACCTTTCTCCCACTAGACCACACGTTAAAACAAACCGTTCTTCCATAGACCACTTGTCAATACAAACCTTTCTCCCACTAGACCACACGTTAAAACAAACCGTTCTTTCATAGACCACACGTTAATACAAACCGTTCTTCCATAGACCACTTGTTAATACAAACACTTCTCCCACTAGACCACACGTTAAAACAAACCGTTCTTCCACTAGACCACATGTTGCTACAAACTGTTTTTCTTCTAGACCACACGTTAATACAAACTTTTCTTCCACTACTCCACATGTTGATACAAACTGTTCTTGCACTAGACCATATGTTGATACAAACTGTTCCTCCACTAGACCTCGTGTTAATACAAACCGTTCTTCCTTATACCACATGTTAATACAAACTTTTCTTCCACTGGAACACATGTTACATGTAATACAAACTGTTCTTCCACTAGACCACACGTTAATACAAACTGTTCTTCCACTAGACCGCGTGTTAAAACAAACCGTTCTTCCTTAGACCACATGTTAACACAAACTGTTCTTCCACTAGACAACATGTTAATACAAACTGTGTTTCCTCTAGACCACACGTTAAAACAAACTGTTCCTAAACGAGAACACGTGTTAATACAAACCGTTTTTCCGTTAGACCACATGTTAATATAAGCAGTTATTCCAATAGACCACATGTTAATGCAAACCCTTCTTAAACTAGTCCACAAGTTAATACAAACCGTGCTTTCTCTAGACCACACGTTAATACAAACTGTTCCTCCACTAGACCACATGTTAATACAAACCGTTCTTCCACTAGAACATGCGTTAATACAAACCTTGCTTCCTCTAGACCACACGTTAATACAAACTCTACCTCCACTAGACCACACGTTAATACAAACTATTCCTCCACTAGAACACACCGCTAGGCCACACGTTGATACAAACTGATCCGCCAGTGGACCACACGTTAATACAAACTGATCCTCCAGTAGAACACACGTTACCTCAACTAGAACACACCGCTAGACCACACGTTAATATAAACCTTTCTTCTACTAGAAAACACGTTGATACAAACCGTTCTTCCATAGACCACTTGTTAATACAAACCTTTATCCCACTAGACCACACGTTAAAACAAACCGTTCTTCAACAGATCACACGTTAATACAAACCGTTCTTCCATAGACCACTTGTTAATACAAACCTTTCTCCCACTAGACCACACGTTAAAATAAACCGTTCTTCCATAGACCACACGTTAATACAAACCGTTCTTCCATAGCCCACATGTTAATACAGACCTTTCTCCCACTAGACCACTTGTTAAAAAACCCGTTTCTCCCATTAGACCACTTGTTAATACAAACCTTTCTCCCACTAGACCACACGTTAATACAAACCTTTCTCCCACTAGACCACTTGTTAATACAAGCCTTTCTCTCACTAGACCACGCGTTAATACAAACCTTTCTCTCACTAGACCACTTGTTAATACAAATCTTCCTCCCACTATACACATGTTAATACAAACCTTTCTCCCACTAGACCACACGTTAAAACAAACCGTTCTTCCATAGATCACTTGTTAATACAATCCGTTGCTTTATTAGATCACATGTTGATACAAACCTTTCTTCCACTAGACCACATGCTGATACAAACTGTTCTTCCATAGACCACACGTTAATACAAACCGTTCTTCCATAGACCACACGTTAATACAAACCGTTCTTCCATATACCACTTGTTAGTAAAAACCTTTCTCCCACTAGACCACACGTTCAAACAAACCGTTCTTCCATAGACCACACGTTAATACAAACCGTTCTTCCATAGACCATTTGTTAATACAAACCTTTCTCCCACTAGACCACATGTTAAAACAAAATGTTCTTCCATAGACCACACGTTAATACAACCCGTTCTTCCATAGACCACTTGTTAATACAAACATTTCTCCCACTAGACCACACGTTAAAACAAACCGTTCTTCAATAGATCACACGTTAATACAAACCGTTCTTCCATAGACCACTTGATAATTCAAACATTTCTCCCACTAGACCACACGTTAAAACAAACCGTTCTTCAATAGACCACACGTTAAAACAAACCGTTTTTCCACTAGACCACATGTTGCTACAAACTGTTCTTCTTCTAGACCACACGTTTATACAAACTTTTCTTCCACTAGACCACATGTTGATACAAACTGTTCATCCACTAGACCGCGTGTTAATACAAACCGTCCTTCCTCTAGACCACACGTTAAAACAAACCGTTCTTCAATAGATCACACGTTAATACAAACCGTTCTTCCATAGACCACTTGATAATTCAAACATTTCTCCCACTAGACCACACGTTAAGACAAACCGTTCTTCAATAGACCACACGTTAAAATAAACCGTTTTTCCACTAGACCACATGTTTGCTACAAACTGTTCTTCTTCTAGATCACACGTTTATACAAACTTTTCTTCCACTAGACCACATGTTGATACAAACTGTTCATCCACTAGACCGCGTGTTAATACAAACCGTGCTTCCTCTAGATCACACGTTAAAACAAACTGTTCCTAAACTAGACCACATGTTAATACAAACCCTTCTTCCACTAGTCCACATGTTAATAGAAACCGTGCTTCCTCTAGAACACACATTAATACAAACTATTCCTGCACTAGGACACACGTTAATACAAACTATTCCTCTATTAGAACACACCATTAGACCACACGTTAATACAAACCATGCTTCCTCTAGACCACACGTTGATACAAACTGATCCTCCAGTGGACCACACGTTGATACAAATTGATCCTCCAGTAGAACACACGTTAATACAAACTGTTCCTCCACTAGAACACACCGCTAGACCACACGTTATTACAAACCTTTCTTCCTCTAGAAAACACGTTGATACAAACCCTGCTTCCCCTAGACCACACGTTAATGCAAACTGGTCCTCCACTAGACCACTTGTTAATACAAGCTATCTCCCACTAGAACACACGTTGATACAAACCATTCTTCCAACTGACCACATGTTAATGCAATCCGTCTTCCACTAGACCACATTTTAATACAATCATACAAGTGGAGCGCTTTGGTCTAGTGATAGAGCGTTGAACCCATGATCCAAAAGTCGTGGGTTCGATTCCCGCCATTGCCATATTCGTTGCGTCCCTTAGCAAGACACTTTATCTGCATTGCTTAGTACTATTTTTACCCAGGAAGACATCGAGAGTGATTCAAATAAGTTCATAGAGCTTTCGTTACAATCGATGTAAAATAAATAAGTTTAAACTAATACAATCCGTCTTCCACTAGACCACATGTTAATATAAACCGTTCGACACTTTCGGTAACTGTTATATTTGCCAGATTACTGTCTTTATACAAATTAAAGTCAGTATATGATTATTAAATATTGATCACTGATACACATAACGTGGTCCGAGTATTAACTTCCATACCCCATCCATCCCCTTCTCCAAGAAGTGAAGACTGGGTTGGCTGGGGTGTGAAATAAAACCTTAATTTCGACTTAAAAGGTTTGCATATTGTAAATTAAAACATTTAATAGGTAATCCGGTAATGTTAAACAGGTTATAGCATTTTTCAGTGAAAAATATATAAGGAGGTTTTATTCTCGAAATATCTGTTATAAAATCCTGCTAATATAAGCTTTTCCATTGCTTAATGGAATTAAGGCGGGACCACGTAATGAAGTATGGTACATTTATTCAAAACAAAAGAGACATTGTATCATTACATAACTGTCTCCACTGTGAATCGCCCAAATATGTGAGAGTCACGGCATTGCAAAGTACCCTTATTAAACGCATGCATTGTTACCGATATATTAATTCTTTAGTGAAATTGTTAAAACACTGCAATATATTTACTTTCAGGTGTGTTGTAGATTCATACACCAATATCATCTCACAAGGCATTCACGAAACACGATTTGTCTTCAACGCTTTTGAATTTCCGGCCAGTCACGGCAGTGTGTATATATTCTGTAACACGACATTTTGTAAAACATCTGATCTGAGCGGTACGTGCTCACAAACGTGTCAAGGTACGGGTGGTTCTCCGGCGATAGTCGGGAGGGCAATATCTAAGTCGGGTGGTTCTCCAGCAATAGTCGGGAAGGAAATATCTAGCTCGAATGGTTATCCGGCGATAGTCGCGAGTGCACTATCTAACTCGGGTGGTTCTCCGACTACAGTCGGCAGGGCACAATCTAGCTGG
The DNA here is from genome assembly GCA_037043455.1 of Cyrtodaria siliqua. Lineage (NCBI taxonomy): Eukaryota > Metazoa > Mollusca > Bivalvia > Adapedonta > Hiatellidae > Cyrtodaria > Cyrtodaria siliqua. The sequence goes on from JAWPHD010015757.1 coordinate 18,231, forward strand.
GGTTATGTTGATAAGAGTTCATTAAAAAACTGAAACAATAACATGTTTCGTTTTCTTTCTATGACACCTATTTTTGTTTCGACAAAACTGTTTTTCCCCGTCTCAATAAGTAAATAAGTAAGTAAGTAAGTAATAAAGTAAGTATGTAAGTAAGGAAGTAAGCATGCAAGCACGCACGCACGCACGCACGCAAATTACGTGCTTTTCATAATTTAATTGTTCACATACCTTATTGTCAACCGTAATGTAATTATTTACACACATTTATATCAAGGTATGACGACAAGTGGGAGGAGAAATCTGACTGAGGTTCTGCGTGGTTAGTCGGGAGGGCAATATCTAGCCGATGTTTTCAGGAGATACTTGGGAGGGCACAATCTAGCTTTTCCCGGCGATAGATGTAATGTGAATATCTAGCTGTTTGCTTTTTCGGCGATAGTTTGGAGGGAAATATCTAGCAAGTGCTTCCCGGCGATAGATTTGAAAGGAATATCTTACCTGGATTTCCGGCGATAGTTAATGCGTGAGGGTGAGGGGACGTGTGAACTATCTAGTTAGGGTATTTTGACGATAGATGAGAGGGCAATATGTACCTGGGATTTCAAGCGATAATTCTTAGGTGGGAAATATATAACTGAAGGTTTCCAGCGTTATATGTGGGAGAAATATCTAGCTGGGGTTATGCCGATATACATTCTGAACATTTTGAAACTGACTCGCAAATAGAATAATAGAATAAAAGCATCATTATTCGTTTCAGTTGCATAATCGATATGCATTTGCATTAATCAAGGCCCAATGAAACGTCCAATTTAATTATATTGAATGAAATAGTTCGGTCTGGAATACTCAATAACTCGGTTAGATCATAATGTAATATTAATTCGTATGATGCCTTTAAAAGGCTATAATCATTTTTTGCTTTGTGACCGAAGTTTACTTTAATTGATTTATATGTGTAACTGCTAGCAATATGAACCCCAGATGAATTGACATTAAGATTTAGCAACATAAAGCCGCCGAGTCGCCGAGTTTTCCGGAACAAACACTTTAATGAGCAATATTTAAAACAAGGTCAGTAACACGCGGATCAATGTTAAACACATTTTTTGAAACTGAAGCACATTATAATAATGGTTTTCATTTACACTTGGATTGACACCAATCACTCTTCTGGCACATTATGATGATTTTCATTTACACATGTATTGACACCAATCACTCTTCCAGACCTCCTCCTGTACATTATGATGGTATTCAGTTACACATGGATTGACACCAATCACTCTTCCAGACCTCCTCCAGCACATTATGATGGTTTTCATTTACACATGGATTGACACCAATCACTCTTCCAGACCTCCTCCTGTATATTATGATGGTATTCAGTTACACATGGATTGACACCAATCACTCTTCCAGACCTCCTCCACCACATTATGATGGTTTTCATTTACACACGGATTGACACCAATCACTCTTCCAGACCTCCTCCAGCACATTATGATGGTTTTCATTTACACATGTATTGACACTTATCACTCTTCAAGGCCTCCTCCAGCAAATTATGATGGTTTTCATTTACACATGGTAAAAAGGTAAAAAAATCCTCAATTATAAAAAGTACCGGCTAAACAAATTTAAAAACTAATGCTTGTAATTTGTCGTTTAAGGTAATAGTAGTCTGATATGTCCATGTGTGAACATAAAAAAAATGGAATATGCATTGTTCAGCTATTTGTCGATTTTCACGATTTCAGCGAAAATTAACCCGAACTAAAACTTTGAAAATTATTAAATCTATAAAAACTTCTAGATCGAAACATCAACTGCAGGCATTTTATGATGTCCTCCTCTATAAAAAATAAGCTTCGTTACTTGCTTATAAGGAAGGAAATGAAAAAAATATATAACTTCAGATTTAGGGGCAAATCACACATATTTAGAAATAATGATGAAAACAATATAAACTTTGACCAAAATATATCTTTATATGGTGTGCGATAATACAGCAACAATAACTATTTATTTTTGTCTCATAAAATATGAATAAAATACTTATTTTGGTAAATTTACAAAATCATCGGTAACATACTAGCAAACTATAATTTGTCAATTTCTTAAAATTTCCATAAAATTCGAACTTTTAATTCAACATTTATATTTTCGACTTAAAATAAAAAATACTATCATATTTAAAATTCAAACACAGTTTTAAACAGTTTTAAACAATTACGATATGCATTTAGAGACATTATTTGGTTTAAGGTAAAACTCTACGGCAATAGAAACATAAAGGTTTAAAATTGGAAACTAGTGGGTACCTAATTCAAAATGTAATTTAAAGCGAACCACGTAAACTTGTATATTATTTTTAAATGCATATGACTGTTCTAAATAAAAGTTTCACAACATTAATACACGCATGCTTTATGATAACCATTTTCGCTGAAAAATAACACCTTGAACAAAAGTGTTACGTTATAAGTTGAACACATCTCGTACTTCAGCATTTATTGAAATTGAGAACAGTTAAATAAGTTTGGCATATATCTGAGTTTAATGCATGATACTATTTATGGAAAACTAACATTATAGTGCATATGAAACAAGACGCCCAAGAGGGCAATGTTTCGCTCAGCTAGTTTACGGATGTATTGTGTCTATTTTTTTATCTCCATGATAAACATTTTTTTTAACAAATTCTTCGGAATTCAGATGCATATCAAAGCTTCCGTACTCTAAAAACAGTGAAGGGGGAAGTGTGGTAAGGAGTGAGGAAGAGGTGTCAGATATGTATGTTTAGCAGTCTGAAAAAGTATGGTAAAGATCAGCTGGCCTGGAATTCACCAACCATTCTTCAAACTACTCAAGTACTCAAATTTCGTTCACAAATATTTCCATGACCTTCAAAGACCTTCAAAGATAAACAATCGAATGAAGTTGATTTTTATTAGTATTTATCATACTTATACATATCAGCTTGAAATGAATGTTTGTACTTTACACTAACTCTTATAGAAATATTTGTGATTGAAATTTGCATACATGGGATTAAGTCTAAGAATATTCTCAAGAATGGTTGGTGAATTCAAGGCCTGCAGATGAAAAAAATAATACATTACATAATTAAAGAGTCACAACTCTATGTTTCATTTTTTAAATGGCTAGTTCTTAGTATAGCTTATTGGATTGCGAGTTGTTTTAGTCGTCCGTCGGTCGTCCGTCCGTCCCCCCGTCCGTTCGTTCGTCGTTCGTTAACTTCCGCTGCATACGACATTTCTTCTGCAACTGCTGAGCAGAATTCGACACAAATTCACAGGAAGCATCCTTGCGTGGTCCGCTCTCAGATTTATACAAATCGTCCTGCTGATCTGTCAACAAATATGGCCGCCTTATTTAACCACTCATAGGATATGTTGTCTGCTTTTTAATTTACTCTTTTGGCTGTTACTTGTGATATGCAGGCTTCATAACCGCTGCTCCCAACTAAATTCCATTATGTTTATTTCACTCTTCGGGGCATTTAATTTTATTAGATACTGTGACCATACGCCGTACGACATGGGGCAGATATACTCCATGTCCACCGCCATATGCATGCCATCTTCGGGATGGTTAAAATTGTGTATATTGATTTTATGAATATTGAGGTCTGCTCAACTCGGGGCTAGAGGGCGTGAGCATATTTCACTACCGTTCATGAACAGTCTCAATCAAACAGAGACTGCAATATTTCGTATATGTCGTATTCGGCCGTTTTCAAAGGTCCACTCTCATACTGTTTTATACTAAATATGTAATGTCATTAAACAAATAGTTCTCATAAACTGCAGGGTAGAATTTGACGAAACTTCACAGGACGCATCCTTACATAGTCTTCTCTTAAATTAAACGGCCGCCGATATTTAAATAGAGATAATATTCAGCGACTACGAATAAACCGTTGACCCAATGATTTTGAAACGTGATCAAAATAATCGTCTCATAACCCTTTCTTAGATTTGTATCATTACATTCCGTACCTGTCAATAAATATGGTCACTGGTACTGAAAATAGAAACATTAAACCCTTGTTTAATTTGCCCATGCTTTCTTCTATGACCTAGATAAATGAACTGTTTCCAAATATGCGTGGCTGGATGGAAGGTTGGGGCGAGAGAGTTTGAAGAGGGGTGTTGTGTTATGAGGTATTTGTATTTGAACACGTTTTGTAAAGTTAAGTTGAACAATGAATAAACTTGAGTGTTAGCTATGTAAGGTTTAGCATTTATGAATAATTTAAGGCCATAACTCTATTGAGTCTAGTTCGAAATTACTACTTTTTGAATGCTTTTTTACTATAACCGAGATGACTTATACAAATAAAATATTTAGGAGTGTGTATGAGGAGAGAACCATGGGGTGTGTGAATTCGTCAGATATAGCTGGTTTTCAAATGTATCCAGGTTCTATTGATATTTACATTTGAACAAGATCGGATGTAAAAAGAAGGATCTTTATCATTATAATTTAAATATTCAAGTGTCATAACGTTTTTGCTTCTTCCGACATAATGGCTAGTTGATTTATGTGTCTAGGATTGCTTCTATGCGAGAGATAAATTCACAACATAAGAGTCTATACACATCTGGGTGGGGTGTGGGCTGTGGTCTTTATACATCGGGGTGGGGTGTGGGTTGTGGTCTATATGCATCGGGGTGGGGTATGGATTGTGGTCTGTACACATCTGGTAGGGGTGTGGGTTGTGGTCTATATACATCTGAGTGGGATGTGGGTTGTGGTATTTATACATTGAGTGGGGTGTCGGGGTTGTCTATACACTTTGAAGTGAGGTGTGGGTTGGGGTCGATAAACATATAAGTGGGGTGTGGGTTGTGGTCTATACACATATGGGTGAGGTGTGGGTTGTGGTCTATACATATCTGGATGGGATATGGGTTGGAGTCTATACACATCTGGGTGGGGTGTCGGTTGTTGTTTATACACATCTGGGTGGGGTGTGAGTTGTGGTCTATACACATCTGGGTGGGGTGTGGATTGTTTATATTTATAACAGTTTGCAGTAAATCAAGTGTCATATCTCTGTTTTTACTTATCCGATCTAACTGTTTTTGAACATCTCAAAGCTTTCATTAATATCGGCAATTTTGGTAAAGAACGGATTGAAAATAAAGATAATAGAGGGCTAACGAAATAAAATATAGCAGTTTTAAATAACTCAACGGCTATACTACTGGTGTTACTAATTTGATTTAATAGTGTTCTAGTGTGTGTTTTTTTAATACTATCAACAATCTAGTTAAGATTGCTAAATATCAAATAAAACGTGATGGTCTTATCGTCAATATTTAACTAAATTAAGGGCCATGTATTCAACACTTTAGTGATATCAACAATCTGGCTAGGATTGGTAAAGATCGGATGAAATATGAAGAAGCTAGAGTCGTACAAGACAAATTGTAGCATACTTAACTAAATCAGCGGACATAGTCCAGTCTATGCAGCTATAAAGTTAAAGTGAAAATACATGTTAAGGACGTTAAGGTTTAATTGATTAGTAATTTAAATCATAAATATACTGGAGGCGATCTGAAAGAATTAGTTTGTGTCGTATCAATTACTCGTTTAACAATTATAATTCATGACGCTTTAATTTGCGAATACATTCTATTTTGTGTTTTTGTGATCGAAGCACAAACCTTTATTACTATGACGAGGTGTATAATACAAGTCTGTTTTATATTCTACCAAGACGAAATATAGGAAAATAACGATAAATTAACTGAATTGAATGGAACTGAGTTTTAAGGCGCACCAACACATGAAAGGTTATATGACGCCTAACAGAAATGAACGTGCTCAACCTTCATTTACATTAAGATAAAATATGGAGACTGGGTATAAAACCTTCTTACCTGCAGAACTGCAACGTTGCTGCAAACTATATCGTAAACACTCCATTTACGATGGTGCCACGTTTTCACGTTTGCATACGCGGTGTCATGATAAAGACATTGAATGAGCATTTTTTTCAGTCACTTTTCAGCGGCCCATTTATTCTCCCCGTAATTGGTGGAGCAGGGGTAGGGGAGGACCATCCCCCACTGCACCGTACAAAAATATAAAAATAACATAGCAACAATGGTATAATGTATTGTAAACATACACTATTCAGAAATTATTATGTACAATAAGAATATATATCATTTTCTAGGACTGTATGTTTTAGATTTACCATGTTATCTTAGGGAATATTTTTCAAATCAGTAAAAGATATGCCTACAAAGACTATTTAAATTAAAAAAAATAATTAAAAAAATACAAATAGTGTTTTCATCACTCCATCCATCTCCATAAGTTCCAAACCACTTTGATCTATACTGCATCATTAGCATCACAATAACTAAAAACAAAGTGTATTTGTTACTATGCATGTGCCTTGGTAAACACAAGACATTCTGAAATGCAGGTTGTCTGGGTGATAATAACAAAGAAAACACAAATAAAAAACTAATTCATTACGAGTTTGAGTTAATTCGATATATTGTCAAACACAGCAAGCTTATTATTTCTTGTTGCAATGCATTGAAGACACTTATACGATTTTTTAATTCCTTTTTTGAGAGCCTCAATGCATAATGGACTTTGCAAACGCTTGGCAGAGAAAATATAATATTTGGTTTCTATAATTATATATAGCTCTGCAGAGGAACATTTATTTCCAATATTAAATATTAATGATTTTTTTTCTACTAATGATATGTCAGTGTTACTTGTTAAAAACTAAAGTTTGTTTGATGAGTAGAGATTGGGTTTCTGGACATGCCCAAAGCAAATGAGTTAAAGTCACCTCTTGTTGGCAATATTTGCATAATGGACTATCAAGTATGTTAACTTTATCTTATGTAAAAATCTTCTAGTAGGGAGTATTCTGTGGTTAATTCGTATTTGGAACCATTGTATTGTTGTACTCTGTGAAGGGAGCTATATAAATTCCTTTCCAGGTTTTATCTTCTATATGATACATCTCTTCTCTTTTGGCCTTTGAAAAAAAAAGAGTATGATAATGGACCTTTGGAAACGGCCGAAGTTGCTTGATCCAAGTTTTTGTTTAGGATTAGTTACATGTCTATGGGATCCTTTCTTAGTTTTCAAAAAAGGTTGGATATTGCTGGGAATAATCGGGTATGCTATTATTTTAGTATATTTTTTAATGATGAATTTATTTGCAAATGTCTTTATGGATGCAATGAGTCCACTGTATTGCATGAAGTTAGCTTTTACATTATAAAGTTTATTAAATTCTTCAATGGAATAAAACGAATCGATAACATTTATTAGATCATTTATGTAAAAAACTCCTTTGTCATACTATTTTTTGTAAAATATTCCTTCACCTCCGACTAATATATTATGATTATAAAAAGCGGGTTGGATAAAAAAGTGTGTTCTGTAGGACAGTCATAATCAAAAACAGTAACATATGCTTTAAGGACATCTTTCCAGAAATAGTTGCTTATTGTATTTATTAGGGATTCTGCATAAAGCTTAGATTTATAATATATTTTGGGTTTAGTATATGGTATTTTGCCATTATCCATTTTTAAGAGTGAGTCTCCCTATTCATGTTGATTTTAACCCATATATAAGGCTTTCAGATTGAGCATTGTCAACCCTCCCTCACTATACTGTTTAATCAAAACACTACTGTTTATTCTAGCTGGTCCCTCCCATAGAAATTCGTAGAACATGTCACCGATTTTTTTGTAATGTAATCGCTAGGATTTGGAAGTGAGATGAATAAATGGTTAAGAACTGGTAATAATAGAGTTTTTATTACTGTTATTTTACCTAACGGATTTAAATATCTACGTTTCCAAAGCTTAATTAAATTCTGAATCTTAAAGATCTTATCAATATAGTTAATATCTAATATCCTGTCTACATCTACATTGAAATTAATACCTAATAATTTAAATTGATTGGTTCTCCAATCCAGCTTCCATCTTGTTTTAATTGAGTCTGTACTGTATTTTTTGGTTCCAATCCAGACAACCTGCGTTTTATCGAAATTAATCCTTAAACCAGATGTACTTGCAAAGAAAGATAATTCATTAAGAGTTTCATTGAGAGATGTCTCTGAACCGTCTAGAATGACTGAAGTGTCATCCGCGAACTGTGATAGTTTAAATTCGTAATTGTTAATATGTATACCCTTTATCTTACTATTATTTCTTATCTGTATTGCTAAAATTTCAGCACATAAAATAAAAATGTATGGTGATAAGGGATCGCCTTGACGACAACCCCTTCCTATGTTAAAAAATGTTGATAACTTACCATCCTGGTTAACAGATAGCTTGGCATTATAATAAAAAAGAATTACCCATGATATAATTGAATCACCAAATTTAAAGAATGTTAAAACTCTATAGATATACGCCCATGAAAGTGAATCAAAGGCTTTTTCGAAATCTACAAGTAATATGAGGCCGGGTAAATTATTTTCCTCTGCAAATTGCTAAACATCAAATATCATTCTTGTGTTTTCCCCATATATCGTCCAGATATAAATCCTGTTCGGCTTTCATTTATAATCTTGTGAAGAACAGGTTTAAATGTGTTTGCTATAGACCTGAGGCAATTTATGAACACAATTTAGTAGTGATATCGGTCTGTAATTTTTTTGAAACCGTCTGGGCTTGTTCTATATCGGTATCTTTTAGCTCATGATCTCTACTTGAATATAGATTTCCATAAAAGTTTTTGTTTCGTTTAATATTTCTTTCTGACCTGTTACATGTATTATACTGCATTGGGTTTTTCGATTTTTGTGATAATTTTACTACTAAAATTGTGTCTTTTCAAATTACAGAAAAAGTTGGTAGGTTGTTCGCCAACTTCTATAAATTGTGCCCTTGATCTTATAAAATAACCGACCATATTTTGCTTGAGAAGTAATGAAAGCTCTTCTTTCAACTGTTCTAAAGCTGGCAGTTGTTAAGAAGTGAGGTGTTTTTCTGATTGTTTAATTTGATTAGTAAGATCATTCTCATGTGTTTCATTTAAAATAATTGTAGCAGGAGTACAAGATCGATTTTCATCTTAGTTCCATTAGCAATGTTTCTAAAAAATAATTGATCGTTAATTGTAAACTGTAATTCATCATTATATATATATTAACTATACTATTGATGGTATATACTGGTACAGCGTATTGTAATTTGATTTCCGTTATTTGGTTGTTAATAATATCTAAGTATTCGATGTCACTAAGAAGCCAATTGTGTTTCCACAAGGGTTTTCCTTTTATAAATTTTGTAAAATTACAATGTAACATCATAACGGAATGATCTGACCTATAGCTGGCATCAACTGTACATTTATTTACTGATGAAAGAAGACTTTCTGAAATTAAAAAGAAATCAAGTCTTGCTTGTTTTAATGGTGCTTTTCTTTCGCCATGTGTATCGTTTTAATTGAGGATACAATTCTTTAAAAGGGTCAATAAGATTGCATGTTGATTTTATATCTATTAATTTTTCTCTGGCCTTTTTATTATTAATATTTTTATAATCTTGCACCAAGTTAAAATCGCCACACCATATCATATCATTATTATTCAAGGTCTCTGCTAAGGTAATTATCTTCTCAAAGAAGGAAGGGGAGTCAGTGTTCAGTCCATACAATGAACTACGAGTTATTATCTTGTTCTCGACTGTGAGATCTACAATTATAAAGTTTCCTTCAGTGTCACCTATATGATTATGTATTTTATAGTCCAAGTCTTTGCTGAATAAAATTGCAACGCCTCGGGAATTGGGCTTGCCGGAGCTGAATAAACAGCCATTACCACATTCTGAGCAAATTAATCTCTCAGTATTCGATGCAGAATGAATATCTTTTAGACAGAATATATGGCACCGTTTGGATTTAATATAATTAAAAACATCTAGGCGTTTCTCAGACAATTTACTGATAACACATTTACATCAGTCATCTACATGTATAGACGAAATGTAGATCAGCAGTATGAAAAGAATGGAGATACATGTAATGTCAAGATGAAAAAGAAAAAGAAGAAAAAGATGCAGAATGAAAACAGAGTTCTGCATATATCTAAGTTACAGCTAATAAACATGTTGGCTAAAACCTATGATATTATGTGCACATTTTCGGTCTAAATGTTTAAATTAGACTTTGATATAATTTGATTTACAGTTTTGCTTTACAGTTTTGCTAATTACTATAGTTGCCTCATATTAAATCATTCAATTACCAGTAGGTTATTCGCTAAATTACTCATAATTATAGTTCTATTTATAGTATATACACATTACATATTGTGCATCCATAATTATTAAGAGGTTAATATTATTATCTTTCTCATGCAATAGCATTTTATATGTCTGATGACATTCCTGAAGCTATATCAAAATAAACGAAAACGGTATTTTGGAAAAATTTAAGTCAAGATAAAAAAAAAATCAAATATATCAAAGTTTATCTAAACAGTCATCTTTTAAATATTTTTATATACGAATCTCCTATCTCGTATTTACTACCCGGTCTTTATTATAAAAATGGGAATAAATCAAATTGGTACTTGAACGAAACAAGTGGTCTAGTGGTAGAGCGTTGGACCCATGATCCAAAAGGCGTGGGTTCGATTCCCGTCATTGCCATATGCGTGTATCCCTGTGCAAGACACTTTATCTGCATTGCTAAGTACTGGTTCTACCCAGGAAGACATCGAGAGTGATTCAAATAAGTTCATAGAGCTTTCGTTACAATCGATGTAAAATAAATAAGTTTAAACTAACGAAACATTGTCCAGGATTGAGTATAGTGTGTGAGGGAGGATTAGGAATGCAGGTCCAGGATTGAGTATAGTGTGTAGGGGAGGATTAGGAATGCAGGTCAAGGATTGAGTATAGTGTGTGGGGGAGGATTAGGAATGCAGGTCCAGGATTGAGTATAGTGTGTGGGGGAGGATTAGGAATGCAGGTCCAGGATTGAGTATAGTGTGTAGGGGAGGATTAGGAATGCAGGTCCAGGATTGAGTATAGTGTGTGGGGGAGGATTAGGAATGCAGATCCAGGATTGAGTATAGTGTGTGGGGGAGGATTAGGAATGCAGGTCCAGGATTGAGTATAGTGTGTGGGGGAGGATTAGGAATGCAGGTCCAGGATTGAGTATAGTGTGTGGGGGAGGATTAGGAATGCAGGTCCAGGACTGAGTATAGTGTGTGGGGGAGGATTAGGAATGCAGGTCCAGGATTAAGTATAGTGTGTGGGGGAGGATTAGGAATGCAGGTCCAGGATTGAGTATAGTGTGTGGGGGAGGATTAGGAATGCAGGTCCAGGATTGAGTATAGTGTGTAGGGGAGGATTAGGAATGCAGGTCCAGGATTGAGTATAGTGTGTGGGGGAGGATTAGGAATGCAGGTCCAGGATTGAGTATAGTGTGTAGGGGAGGATTAGGAATGCAGGTCCAGGATTGAGTATAGTGTGTGGGGGAGGATTAGGAATGCAGATCCAGGATTGAGTATAGTGTGTGGGGGAGGATTAGGAATGCAGATCTAGGATTGAGTATAGTGTGTGGGGGAGGATTAGGAATGCAGATCCAGGATTGAGTATAGTGTGTGGGGGAAGATTAGGATGCGTGACAACTTGATCGATTGTTCCCCCGAACATTTTAAGAACTCAGGCGCATTTATAGAATATTTCAGACGTTAAGTCTATTGATGAACAGAGTGTGATCTGGCGCACGGTAACCCCAAATCCTAAACGCCGAGGTTAAAATAATTCTTGCCGATCTTTTAAGAGGGAGTGTGGGGGTGGGGTGCGGAGTGCACCGCGTTTTTAAAGAGATATTCTGCATTTAAAATAAAATACAATGGTTTGTTCCTTATGTAAAGGCCTTTAAAAACAATACATCGTCCCATCAACGCAATAACTCCGCAAGCGACATATTTTCAGAAAATCACCTTTTTGCATAAATGTGTCTCTCATATTGAGATACATGTTCTATCAAAAGATTAGAGTTGATTTGGCACTTTTCTGATTTTATTTCATTAGATGTATAACTCACTGTCTGCAGAAACGAAAACAATCAATGCAACAGCTCAATAAGTGCACAGTAATTACCAGTGTGCTTTAATGTCTACTTCATAGAAAATAATTACCCGTATGCTATCCAATCTATCCAATCTTGTAGAAAAGAAAGTTGCATGTGTTTATTGTGTCTTTGTAATTTAATTAATCTTGTTACAAACAAATTGTAATTTAAATTGGTTTAGTGGCATCAAACTTTTTACAGGAGATGGTGCGGACTATGTGAAAAGCAACTTAAGAGATAATGTCGAATTATTTATTATTGATAAACCAATTACTCAGACATTAAGACAAGTCATATTAGTATTTGTTTTGACCTGCAACAGGTGTTGTGTCTACCCCATGATGCAATGCATCACCTTTAAATACTCCACGTCCAAGTTAAACAACTTTAACTTAACCATTTACTTAATGGGGTCAGATGATGCCTTTCATACAATTATTTAGAACGAAATAATTATTGCAAAACGGGAATCCTGTGAGGTGTTTATATGCTTTTGGAAGCAATGACTGCTGCTGGAAATAAAGACTGTTTCACTGTACTCTTATAACTGTTTTGTGGAGCGCTGTTGTCTAGTGGTAGAGGATTGAACCCATGATCGAAAAGTCATGGGTTCGATTCCTGCCATTACCTTATGTGTTGTGTCCCTGAGCAAGACACTCTATCTGCATTTGCTTAGTACTGGTTCTACCAAGGAAGACATCCAGAGTGGTTCAAATAAGTTCATAGAGCTTTTGTTAAAATCGATGTAAAATAAATAAGTTTAAACTAACTGTTCAGTTCAGTTCAGAATAAGAATAGATACTTTGTGATAATGTTGTAATATGACATAAAAGCTTTCTGTGTATAACAGAGTCATACATTTTTGAAGAGGCCACACTCAAAACAAAAAATATTATTTTGTTCATTCCACCATTTAATGTGCAACCAAAAATACAAACTGCTCAGTAGACTTTGCCATACAAGCTTCCTGAATTATGCAGGCTATTGAGGAAAACAGTACTGGTTCTAACCTGTAAATGTGGGTGGTCTGTCTCCACCATCAAACAATAAAATCGACAGTCATATATAACCTTACATGTGTTGAAAATGATGTAAAACACCATACAAACAAACAAGCAAATCAAATAATAATCAGTTGGCAATGAACTGACTTCAGTGATTTAAGAACTTAGACACTGCCACTAATGGCATGAACGTCAAATGTACGACCATGATAGTATTCTCTAATGGTAAGTCTGATGCCATGCGTAAGTAAACATTCAAAGCTATCAGAACCTATAAATAAAATACACTCAAGTGATATGAAAACGCAACACGGGAATTTCCGCTATATATTGTATATACTGCACACTTAATTGCACATAATATTCCAAAGAAATCCCAAGATGTTTTTTTAAAAAAAAGTTGCAGTTAACTAGAGAAAGGACACAACTGTGATGTTGTAGACGTTTTAATCACACTACACTTTGTAACAAGAACTTCATCAATGTTGAAGTTGCTCTTCGAAAAATTGAGCTAGTTCAGTACTGTTTTTAACGTAAATAGTTTGCAAAATTTTGCATCCTAAGTTTGCTCACATGATTGAGCCAAACGCGTACTCTGTGAATAATGAAACATTGCAGGAATACTATTTGCTGTATTATTTGTTGTTTTAGTATTTTTTCCAACAGGAAAGGTCTTACGTAGCCATGTACCATTCGATTAATAGCAGCATATTGTACATACAATATATAGCGGAAATTCCCGTGTTGCGTTTTCATATCACTTGAGTATAGTGCCATTCTAATATTGAATTTATTAAACAAAATGGATAAAATTGCATCCAGTACGTTATTACACTCAACTGTATTATGATATTTTTGTCATGGTTTTATTATACTCCTACATCGTAAGTTATGCCATGAAATAACACCCGACCAATTTCTGTAAACGTTGTACTAAAGAGATTATTATGTGTATCATGACTTTTAAAAATGTATAAAATGAAAGTGTTGCAATAATGATGGTAATCAGTTTGTACAAGCTGTAATGAGTGCCATGCTATAATATCATATAACTATGCTAAATTGTGTTAGATTAACCTTATAGAAAACCTTTCTTGAGTGAAATGCGAATACCTCTTTCACACGTGTATTCAGAAAAAAAACAAGCTTCTATGAGTGAAGTGATTGCAAAACTTATCCTTCTGAAATATTGCTTAAGAACTGATTCACACATTCTAAGCGTTTATACAATTTTAAACGCTGGTAGTGAATTTCAAATTGCATATGAGCAGTAGCTCGCCCTACTTGAAAAATGAAGTTTACTCGAAATTGGACGTTTTTTCCCTTCAGAATGTATCAAGTGAATGAAAAAATTACATTGTTTAATAAAGAGTTAAAACGATTATTAATTAACCAGACCCTTTAGATGTTATAATTGCCTTTAGATGTTATAATTACCAATATCTGATTATCAAGTTGCATGGCATAGTAAAATATATTGCAATAACGTGGATTAACAGGGCTTTTTCTAGGTGTTCCACGGGGCCGAGAAACGGACCCCTTCCCAATGCAGAATAGTGTCGTTTTTATGACAGAAATTACCCAAATTTACAAGGGTCCTTTTCCCTAAAATACCTGGAAAGAACAGTTTTGTACAATATAGACAGCCATGAAATAATCTTTTATTTTTTAGAATTTTTTACGACATGGCCATAAATTTTAGGACTAAAGCCACATTTTGAAATGTTATGTCTGAACTAATTTTATGTTAAGCCATATAGACTTAAATCATAAGCAACTAAAAATGCAAGTTGGGTATTAATAATAATAATAACCATTAAAAGTATCCAAGTTGTTGCGTTGAACTTTTCAGCGCACAAAGTCACTATGATTTGATTATTATCATTAACTCATTTAAAAATAGTTTTAATTTAAATATCACAAAAGAGGTACCATAGTAAAGGTATATTACACCTAATTCTAAGGCTGTGTCTATATATGTACCATTGTTAAGAAAAACAAGAGTTTTTAGTGTCTCCTAACAATTTACCAAAGTGCACTTACGGAGTTATTGCGTCGATGGGACGACATGTATACTTTACATAGCAGGCTGTTGTCTTATTAGGCATTTTATTTAACTTTAAATTTGATTTTTGTTTCTGTGTGTGTTTGTGGTTGACTGTCGTCATTGAATGCTGCTTTTCCTGTTCGATTTTTATGTCTATATCTACTAGATAAATGACGATGATAACGTCGCATTACGATACATTACTATACAAATTCCATTTATTAACTTTAAAAGAACTGTTAGGTAGATACAGATTTCCTTCTGTAAGACATTTAGACATTGATCTAAAGTATCGTCAATATTTCATTTGTCTATATGAAACAAAGTATTTACAATTGTTACTGGAGTGGACAACAGCGCGAAATAGAACGCTTTGTACGTTTCACTCTAAGTGTATATTTCTTCAGAGGTTTTAAGTCAAAGAAAATATATTATTCCATGTGTGATATTACATGACTTTACCATACTAATCGAGGCATGACTGTTTATTGTGTTGTATTTTTCACTGATTGTAACACTAAGTCTGCATGTTTTATTCATGCTTTTTAATAATATCGATGTATCAGCCCTGAGTCTGATTCAAGAAATCGGAAAGGTAAAATGTATCACAGCCGTGTATTATACATGTCACCATTCGTAGTATTACCACGCGTAGTTGTACTTTGAACTTGTCTATTATTGTCTTGACTTGAAATTATATAAACATCAATTTTCTGTTCCAGGTTTCCATTGGATTGATCCTGTTTCAGATCAACTATGCTTTCAGCATGTTTGCTTTTGTCCTGCGTTACATCGACATGCTTCTTACACATTCTAAGAAGGATTGGTTCTAACGAAAGAAGTAATGCAGAAGAAATTAGCAGACAACCCGACACAATGAAGGCGACGTCCCAGTCTCCGGTTATTTCGGCAATCCAACCTGAATCAAGAGCCGGATATTAATTGAAATGTGTGCATAAACAACTGTCATTCAATTATTAATTACGAAATATAATTTAACTTGTGTAGACAACCATTTGACTGTCACATTTACCAATTTATTGTTTACAACATATACATTAATAGAGAGTGTATATAAGATTCATAGATTAATGTTAAACCAATAACAAACAGGTAATGCAATATTTTTCAAATAATGCGGAGTTATTTGTGATATTTAAACTAATGCATTTTTATTCTCACCTAAAATGGGATGGCTGATTAGACCAGGTACTGTGAAGCAGAAGAACAGAAGACCCATCGCGGCTGCAAAGTTCACCATGCCAAATGCCTCCATAAGTATTCCTGGCATCAAACTAAATGATCCGCTGACAAAAATACCAACTACCCCAGAATATATTCGCATAAAGACATAATTCCTAAAAAATGGCGAAATCACAGCAGCAATTCCACCAATGATCGAATTGGCTATGAAAAGAGTTTTGTGTTTGACTATTTTCCTGTCAGAAAACCAACCAAAAGCTATTCTGGAAACTATCTCACATGCACCAGATATGGAAATACAGATTGCTTCCTCTATTTTATCATAGCCTAAGGACTTTACACGAGCCGCAATTAATATAAAACTTCCGAAAAGATTTATAATTAATAACGAAAAACAAACCGCATACAAAACAAACCTTGGGTTTTTTAGAAGTGAAAATTGTATGCCTAATCCTCCGCAATATGATTTTTTCTTATTTTTAAAAGTTACTACATTTTCCTCAGAATTTTGTTCAACTACTGGAGTTTCTTTTTGAACATTTTTCTCATACAACTTTGGTTGTATAAATATACAAGCCATAGCACAAATATTAAACAGCAGACCGCCAATAATCAAAAGGGACCCTCTTAAACCATACTCATTAAACAGGTACCTGAGAAAGAAAAAACATAAATAATAATTAGACATTTTAAAAAGCAATTTGGCGATTATAACTGTCTTTGGTAATCATCAACTTGGACATCATAAAGTTATATGCAGTTGAGTGAGAATTCGAAAATGGTTTACTGCATATAAACAATGAAAACGAGTTATGCTGCGTTCGTTAATGGTGAGAAAACAAACACGTAGATGATGATGCATTTTACACCTGATGCAGTACACGTTCGGTTTCTATTCAGTGCTAAGAAAGCAATGTAATTTGGATTTTCAAATATAACAATAGTGCATACTGACTTTATATTGTACATTTTATGTAACGAACAATACACGTAAATACTAAGCAACATTCAATTACAGTTAGTATCGTATCAACCTTTTGGCTGATAATCACTTGTTGGATAACTAGTTTAATAAATATATTTATTATACTACATGCAGATGAGAATCAGAAATTAGCGTACACGACTAATACGCTAAGATATCAGGTTATGTCCACATCTGTTTAACAAATATAAGTTATCAATTCGACTGCTCTATATATTCGAAACGAAAAAGAAACGCAACTCGGGGATTTCCGCTAAATATTGTATGTACAATATGTTGCTGCTAATCAAATGGTACATGGCTACGTAAGACATTTCCTTTCGGGAAAAAAGTAAGCGTTTGGCTTAAGTCTATGAGATGCACAATTTTGCAAACTCTTTACATTAAATACAATACTGCACTGGCTCAATTTTTCAAAGAGGAACTTCAACATTTATGAATTTATTGTTACAAAGTATACCGTGATTAAAACGTCTACACCATCACAGTTGTGTCCTTTCTCTAACTCGCTGCAACATTTTTTACAAAACAAATTGGGATTTCTTTGGAATAGTATGTGGAATTAATTGTGCAATGGATACAATATATAGCGGAAATGCCCGAGTTGCGTTTCTTTTTCGTTTTTGTATAGTATAAACACACATAAACGTTCTATACATACGTGTACATAAAAGGTAGAACGATCTGTCCTATTCCACTGCCAGAAGCGGTTATACCGTTGGCAAGAGACTGATGTTTATCAAAGAAGTAGTGAATAACGGTAAACGTTGTTACTCCTAAGAGTCCGAGACCAACACCTGATAATACAAGTTGACAGTTAAACCAGGTCGATGTGGAAATTTAACAACATGCTTCTTTCCAAGTCAATATAAATACATATATACACTTACAAACTAATCTGTATTAACTTTACATGTAGCAATTAGGTTACATTGCCTATATATGATAACACATAATATCATGACTTGAACGCAAATAAGGTAGAGATTAAAACAGTAGTTTACATGTTAAAATATGTGAATATGACACTTTCAAAGTTCAACTTACCATTAATAAACCCCAACGTAAGATACATATATTCTATCGCAGGAACAAATGCCGATGCCACGTACCCAAGAGCAAACAGAAGGCCGCCTATGAACATGATTCTTCTAAAACCGTACTTTATACAGACAGCGTTTGCGAACGGGGCTGTAGAAGAGAAAAAGGTAAAAAATGTACAATGCACTCTTTAACATTAAACATATATAGATCTTAAAACATATACTATTAAAGGTAGGTATAAAAGTCAAACTTAAGTGTAGTATTCACATAACACAGTCAGCAAAAACACAAAACAGTTAAGATGAAACAACGAAGTATACGACACCACAGAAATATAAGGATAGGCAATAGGAATTGGAACGGTCAGTGGCTAAAACAGCCGATGGGGGTTTAAACTAGGTTCTAGGGTGCACAAAATCTCACTCTTACCATACTGCAATTACAATAAAACCAGACAATGTAAATATTGAAATCCCCACAAAGCTATATTCTCTTAAAAACTAGGCAGCAGTAATAGGCAATATTATTATGCCACGTCTAATTTAAAGATCTATTACCAGCCTATTTTGGGGGTGGAGACAATTTGTAAAGGTAACAGTAAATCACTATTAGACATACAGTTGCATGAGATAATGGTGGTATTCATTTTTTTCCAGCTGAGGTCGTCCCTATACAGCATTTGTATGAAGCCAGCATATTAACACATAAAAATAGGTGTTTTATTAGAGTTGTGTTTTGGTGGGTGTATTTTTATTCTAAAAACAATGAATTATCAAGCTGAACACTCAGTTTTGTATTTCGTACAGCTTACTTGTTAATTTGCCTGTTTTGTTCTTCATACCCTAGATACTGTTCAATATGTCAATGCTTTTAACAGAGACAACTTTACTCTGGATTCAGTTTATCTACCTGAGCTAATCGGTCATGTAGCATGTTAGCAGTAAATAAGAAAGCTGTCCATGCCTTTGCAATGATCATTTAGTTGTGCGAAAGAGGTCCTTAACTAAATCCCGCTTTATTTGTAGTTTACTCTACTTTAATAAATGCGCCAATTGATTAAGTGTTTACTGAGTGTCTATGTGTCTGTACCTTAGCTCATATGTTCTGCTGTCTGGTTTGTGAAAAGCGTTTTGAAATTTGACAACGTTTAATTATAAATTCAACGAGTCAACTGTAAATGGCTAATTGGATAATATAAATCGTATATAAAGAATTTGTCATAAAATAGTTTCCTGTATGGCACATGATAAAGGGTCCAATTAGTATTTATTTAAAGTTACATATGAATTTACCTATTAGCATCTCTAACAGAAACTGGAAACCGCCAATCCAGCTTGTATTACCCGTTCCAGCTTTGTAATAATCAAGCATTTCGGTATATATAACACCATACGCCTTCATCGAGCCAACTACTAGCACATAGATCGTAAATGCTCCTGCAATAACCATAACAAATATAAAGGTAAACATTGGTAATAGTAATACTTCAACAAGCATGTACAGACCTAAATCAAGGTAATACATGCATGTCTAAAAGTGGGTAATACTTGGGTACCTGCCTTCGATTTGTTAGCGGGTGAGCTATATTTGTAAATATATACATACGGATGATCTATTATTACAAATAACTAGATAGATATTTTATTTCCGCCCATTTTGAGAGCCAATAATACGTTTATACAACAGAATACAGATAGAACATGTTTATAAAACGGAATACAAATTGAACATTAAACAACATGCACGAAATATATATTACATATTTTAAGGTCTCACAGACATTGTTTTTGGTTTAATATCTTCAGTATAGCCAAAACCAGTAATTTAAAACAATAAAATACATCAGTTAGCCAGTTTTGTTTTTTCTCGCTCATGTTTATGTCACCCGTATGGAAAATACAAAATTCATACGCTGTCTAGCTGAATAAGTAAGTAAGTAAGTAAATAGTCTATTAAAGTGACATGTGCATAAACAATTCAAAATCAAACATGTATGAAATTACTGGAAATTAAGCACCCGGCCAAACGGACCTATTAGTCACTATCTATAAATATTAATATTAAGTAAATCACATGATATAAATATCAATTGTTAAATAAATTAAATAAAGCAATAATAAATAGTTCAGTGGATATTAAATATGATTGCACATTTATAGCAATGACATTATACTTGCTAAAACAATAAGTTATGTAACAATATAAGTTGAGTTGCGTCTCTTAAGGAAAGCTTTAAATAAGTATTTTGCAACTTTCCTCTGAAGATTAAGCATAATAAATTTAAGTTTCTCGTTCTTACCAAAGTTAAAAAGTCTCTGTTATGTAGAGTTGTATTAAATATAGTGTTTCTTATATCATTATAAAAAGAACACCCTAGTAAGAAATGGTGAATATGTGGTGCTTGGGTCAAACACTTGTGAAATTTGAATGAAACCTCATATCAACATGGCATTTTCTGTATCATCTGTCTTTTACACTGAAGATGTATGCTAAAGCAAAGAAACCCATATTTTTTTAAATTAAAAATTGCCTAAAATTGAGGAAAAAATAGAATTATTTTCTGTTTTCCTTTTGTCTCTAGGTCCGTGAGCTTTCTGGGGCGATACTAGAGATGTGAGACCTATAGTTATATCAGAATAATAACGTTATTTGTAAATGAGATGTTTGACCACATATTTACTTTCTTTAACATGTTTAAAGGACAACATTATACCCCTATATATTTTTAGTATATAGTATGTTAATTTAGTGCATAAACCCAATTTTCCTTTACTTTTACCGTTTACATGTATGAATACCTTTCAACAAATAACTAAATATATGTTTTATCTAATAACAAAGCAATAGACGATGGCTTTGATTCAATAATGTATAACTTCTTGACTAATATTATTATCTGTTCACAATTGTATGCATCTGGTAGATGGCCGTTACACCCTTCTTTAGACACTCTGTGAAATCATCTTCACTAGTGAGAACAGACATTAAAAGTATGATATTTTGTATTAAACCATTGAGCAAGTACAATATTTGATCTCTAGGGCTCAGAGTTATAAAGCATGTTCATTCCATTTAGATCAAATCCCACATATAGTGTTTTTCATAGCTTGCGTCTGATGCCTTCAGTAGCAGGACATTCAAGTAATATGTGTTCTTCTAAATACGCAAATTCGTATTTGTACATGTTGGACACTTCGTCGTGAAGTTATCATTAATTCTAATACACCCGCACTATATAGCCTAGTTTAAAATATCTCGTTATATTGAACGATATATCACTGTAATTTTTGCAACGTTAGGAGAATAAGCATTGCGCATTGCGCATTACGCATTGTAACGTATGCAACGTTAGGAGAGTAAGCAAAGCCATGCGAAAGATTTCAGATGTGTACGTTATTTTCACATTTTAGGGGTATTAGAATAGAAATAGAACATCGTTTACGGTGAATTATCTATAATGAATCACGGTTTGTCGTTCAATTAGAACAATAATTTCACTCGCCCTTCGGGCTCGTGAAATAATTGTTTACAATTGAACTCCAAACCGTGATATATTAAACGATAATTCACAGTAAACGATGTTCTATTTCTTAAATAACTTATATAGTCATTGTTCTTTGGAACTGGTTGGAATATCTTGACTTACTTAGTAACCAGATAGGCGAAACGTTATAATGGCTAGGTTTAACGACGCTAAACTGTCTAAGCTGTTCATCTCCGTCAACTATCGCTAATCTGTTCGAACCTTGCTATTTATTTAATGTTATATAAACGATATGTTTCCATACACTTTTGATCGGAAAGTAACCTGTATTAAGAAAATCCTCAATGACGCCATTTAAGGTCCTAATGTGATACCATACAACACCTATTTTTCCATACGGATTATCAAAATAGTGAACAATTCTCGAAAAGAACATATCTCTAGAAAAATGATCCACGGATAACCGACATGATTGACCAAAGAATACCAATTTTCTCCTATCAATCTCACATATGAGGGGTTTAAAATTGAGCTGAAACTTATGTCGGTTCTAGACCGCTTTGGGATACAAACACATTTGAGAGGACGTAAATGTTCCAGTTCATTCTTATAAACAAAGTATATAAACCCAGTGGTCTTCATGCACATAGTTCATTATAATGGGCAATGTTTAAGTGAACATCAAATGTGATGTCAGTTGTAAGCGTTTCTGTTACAAACACTTCAATTCGATTTAAAACGGCATACTATTTCTACTTTTGCACAAAAACTGTTAAAAGCTATATGATTATTGAAACATTAAAAAAATTGAATTGATCACTGGAATAGGATAGCTGATCACTTGAGCTATAATAAATATAAAGGCAATGCCATGAGTAAGCTATAGTAAAGATAAATATAAACATCGAACAGGAAAAGTAGCACTCAATGACGACAGTCAACCACAAACACACACAGAAACAAAGAACAACTTTAAAGATGAATAAAAGGTAAAATAAGACATCACAAACATACAATAGTTGACATTAGGGCTACTGCATTGGAACGGTGACTGGCAAGAAAGGGTCGCAGGGGGTATTGTAACGCTGACTATTAATAGTTTGCACGCAACAGTGGATTACAAATATATATGGTTGACATAAAATGCCGTGTTGGACACACAACATATTGAAATAGGCTATAATTGCTGATACGAAATGAAACAAAAAAAAGGATATTTAATAGTTGGAAAACAAGTTTGTATTACAACGGTGAAAGTTGATATCCAGCCCTGCGGTGATTACATTTTATGTCTAAAATGGACAAAATTGCTAGAAATATCAAATCAGCATACACCACTTGGATCTTTTACTGAACTACTGACAATTTAACACCTGTACGGATAAGGGAATTAATGCAATTTAGGATTTTGTGCAAGAAAACAATTTTGTATCGACCTCTAGCACCTGCAGGTCAAGGATATTATAAAGAGTGTCTATTTCAATGTGTGTATTATACTTACCGCCTAATATATATTGGAAAGAAAAATAAATCATAATGGGTATTTCCGCTATATATTGTATGTTTAATATGCTACTGCTAATCGAATGGTACAGGGCGACATTAGGCCTGTCCTTTCGGAAAGAAGGTTTAGATAGCACAGAACACACCAATGGTTACCCCTTTAATGTTTCATTATCGACAGTTTGCGCATTCGGCTCAAGCAGGTGAGCAAACTTAGGCTTTAAAACACCGCTTTACATTAAACACAATACTAAAATTGCTTGACTTTTTCAAGCGAAACGTCACCATGACTGTATGCATTTCGTGTAACAAAGCATGCTATGATGAAAAGATTTAATACATGAGTTGTCCTTTCTGTAATTAGTGTATATATTAATGTAGTATATGCAATGTTTTGATTATGCGTGTTTTTTTTCTGTCAGTATAGTTATGTAATTTATTTTATAGTGTATGTGCAACCCAAAGAAGTAACTTTAACTATGGCTCATGGTCTACTGGTTATGAATGAAAGTAACGCTGACGATTACATATGCACACACAACGACATAAAGATACAGTGGTTTAAATGGACACACGGCAATCTTGAGTTTTATATCTAGCAATGTTACAATTAATTCTGAATCATTTTGACTGTAAAACTGCTTACCTATAATTAAATCAAAATTGATATTTCACCTGTCTTTGTTATTCTACCAGATGCTTAAAAATACAATACAGTACGTAGTTAGTAATATAATATTGGTGCAATACAGGACGTAGTTAGTGATATAGTATTAGTGCAATACAGTACGGAGTTAGTAATATAATATTGGTGCAATACAGTACGGAGTTAGTAATATAGTATTGGTGCAATACAGTACGGAGTTAGTGATATAGTATTGATGCAATACAGTACGTAGTTAGTGATATAGTATTGGTGCAATACAGTACAGAGTTAGTAATATAGTATTGGTGCATTACAGTACGTAGTGATTAATATGCAAAACAGTTTGCTATGAACTGTTCTAATAACTAATATAATTAATGATTGAACAAATAAAAGGTATGTAGTAAAATTAACGGGACGCCGTGAGTTTAAAATAAAACAAGATTGTCGTGTGACACTTTAAGGAGAACTACGCATTACAAGTTAAAAGTTAATCTTAAAGGATTAGGCGGTATATACTTAAAATGTTCAACTCATTGATATGCGACTGCTCATGCGTTATTTTAAAAACTACACGTTGTAATTCAGATTAAACTTTCATGTCAAATGAAATTACGGTTCATTAGCAGGAGTTCTAGGACATTTTTATAAATGCACACTCATGTCACAATTGTAACCCGGACTGTAGTCATACCTTGATAGTGAAGTAATGGTATTCGCAGCTGTAATTAAAATGTACGTCTGAAATCGACACGGGTTTACATTTGAAAGAGTACATGTGTATCCTGTATAATAGATGTTCCAGTAAAGGTAATAAAAAGTGTATGCAAAAGGGCGAGTGAACCTTATTTGCCAAGTATTACCGTTTGCCTATGTGTACACAGAAAAAAAAGCATTTCAGGTTGGGCTTAGTTATGACACTCGGGCACAGCAAACGTTAGTTCATGGAGCATGATGTTTCATCGTCTTATTAACTTACATTTTCGCTTGTTTTGTAGTGATATGTCAAGTTGAGAAATCAGTTGTACGCATCATGTGACATCGATTTATCTGCGGTAGCATCATGTGACATAGATTTACCTGTGGTACATGTAGTAAGTCTACCTTACCTGTGGTAGATATAGTAACTCTACCTTACCTGTGGTACATGTCGTAAGTCTACCTTTCCTGTGGTACATGTAATAAATCTACCTGACCCGTGGTACATGTAGTAAGTCTACCTTGCCCGTGGTACATGTAGTAAGTCTACCTTAACTGTGGTACATGTAGTAAATCTACCTTACCTGTGGTATATGTAGTAAGTATACTTTACCTGCGGTACGTGTAGTAAATCTACCTTACCTCCGATACATGTAGTAAGTCTACTTTACCTGTGGTACATGTAGTAGGTCTTCATTACCTGTGGTACATGTAGTAAATCTACTTTAGCTGCGGTACATGGTGTTATCCTACCCTTATACAAATTGGAGAGGAAAAGTAGCATTCAATGACTACAGTCAACCATAAACACAAAAACAAACACGCAAAAAGACAAACGAGAAGGCAAAAGTAATAATAAATGCAAACGACATTACAAACACAAAAGGGTTGACAATAGGGCTTCCGACTTGGAACGGTTAGTGGCCAAAAAGGCCACTGGGGGGTTTAAACCAGGTTATACGGTCACCAAACCTCACACTTACCCTATTGTCATCCCAATTAAACGGGACAGTGTAAATACAGAAATTCCCGTGATGAAATAATCTCTAACCAACAAGGCAGCGTTAAAAGGCAATATAAGTAAAACACATAGATGCTTGGCAGAAGCCACAGCAAAACCCTTAAGGGCACGACAAGACAAGACCTCGGACAAACATCAATTGCCACCGTCCTAATGGGCTTTATGTAGGCGTCATCATAGGGTCCACAGCCTGTCCGGTCATCGTACAATTAAAGAGGAAGCGTAGTGGCGAACTGTAAAAGGGTCAACCACCAAGCATGCAGTACGTTGCAAATTGATATGGTCATAACCTCTTTTGATAAACCAACAGAGATAGTATGAAAGTGATCATAACCAAGAACCTTACGAAGTTTGTAAATCACATTACCATAGAAGTCAGGTTGTGATAGTCCTTGTAGCAGAAGAGTCCTTAAATTGCTTTTATATTTGGAAAGAAGATCAGGGCTACGATAATAATATTTTGCAAAGGCTTTACGAAGTTTATGGTAACGGTAACCCTGATAGAGTAGCTTTTTAGTTATACAAAGATTACGAATATTAAAGTCCTCAACTCGAGTACAAGCTCTTGAAAAACGAATAAGTTGAGACACATAGACCCCATAAGAAGTTGCTCGAGGTACATCCCCATCTAAGTGGGGATAATTAACCATGTCAAAATTAAAATCATCTCTCTTGTCATAGATGTTGCTAAAATTTCACCATTTTCAATAGAGAGATCCAAATCAAGAAAAGAATTATTAGCCTTGTTAAGCTGAAGTTCTTTAGGATAAATAGTATTAACCATAATTGGAAAAAAGGGTTGTCAATGTTAAATATGTCATCCAAATACCGAGAGGTGTCATTAAAGGCTTCAATAACATCTGCCTAGGTATCTGGTGAAAGACTCAACATAAAATATCTTTCATAGCAACATAAAAACAAATCTGCGACAAGTGGTGCACAGTTCGTATCCATATGGATACCAACAGTTTGTCTACATACCTGACGAAAATATTATCTAATAGGAAATTGAGTGCTTCACAGACTTCATGGCAAGTCCACATGGTGTATTTATCTAAACTGCCGTTAGCAAAAAATGCTTAAATATTATTACAGGCCAAACATGTAGTATTTTTCCTAGCGAATGTTTTGAGCGCAATAAGATTGTCTTTAATACATTACCTGCGGTACATGTAGTAAGTCTGCCTTGCCTGCGGTAGATATAGTAAGTATACTTGCCTGCGGTACATGTAGTAAGTCTACTTTACCTGTGGTACATGCAGTAAGTCTACCATACCTGCGGTACATGTAGTAAGTGTGCCTTGCTTGTGGTACATGTAGTAAGTATATCTTACCTGTGGTACATGTAGTAAGTCTACCTTACCTGTGGTACATGTAGTAAGTCTGCCTTACCTGTGGTACATGTAGTAAGTTTACCCTACCTGTGGTACATGTAATAAGTTTACCTTACCTGCGGTACATGTAGTAAGTCTACATTACCTGCGGTACCTTGCCTGCGGTACATGTAGTAAGTGTACCTTACCTGCGGTACATGTAGTAAGTATACTTTACCTGCGGTACATGTAGTAAGTGTACCTTGCCTGCGGTACATGTAGTAAGTGTACCTTGCCTGAGGTACATGTAGTAAGTGTACCTTGCCTGCGGTACATGTAGTAAGTGTTCCTTGCCTGCGGTACATGTAGTAAGTCTACCTTGCCTGCGGTACAGGTAGTAAGTGTACCTTGCCTGCGGTACAAGTAGTAAGTCTACCTTGCATGCGGTACATGTAGTTAGTCTACCTTGCCTGCGGTACATGTAGTAAGTCTACATTGCCTGCGGTACATGTAGTAAGTCTACCTTGCCTGCGGTACATGAAGTAAGTGTACCTTGCCTGCGGTACATGTAGTAAGTATACCTTGCCTGCGGTACATGTAGTAAGTCTACCTTGCCTGCGGTATATGTAGTAAATCTACCTTGCCTGCGGTACATGTTGTAAGTCTACATTGCCTGCGGTACATGTAGTAAGTCTACCTTGCGTGCGGTACATGTAGTAAGTGTACCTTACCGGTGGTACATGTAGTAAGTCTACCTTACCTGTGGTACATGTAGTAAGTCTACCTTACCTGTGATACATGTAGTAAGTGTACCTAGCCTGTGGTACATGTAGTAAGTATACCTTACCTGTGGTACATGTAGTAAGTCTACCTTACCTGTGGTACATGTAGTAAGTCTACCTTACCTGTGGTACATGTAGTAAGTCTACCTTACCTGTGCTACATGTAGTAATTGTACCTTACCTGTGGTAAATGTAGTAAGTCTACCTTACCTGTGGTACATGTAGTAAGTGTACCTTACCTGTGGTACATGTAGTAAGTGTACCTGACCAGTGGTACATGTAGTAACTGTACCTTACCTGTGGTACATGTAGTAAGTGTACCTTACCTGTTGTACATGTAGTAAGTGTACCTTACCTGTAATACATGTAGTATGCATAAGTAAGATAATAACCTGCTAAAACAAACCAAGCGTATCCACCGTCTATATCCGGGTCCTTCTCATTTTGTTTCTTCTCTGCCATTTTGTTCTCACTTATGTCAAAGATAGAAAGCAAGATATAAATAAACACTATTGAGATGATATCTGAGTTTATAAACAACAAATTCCAGAAAAGTTAACAGCTTTTATGCTGTACAATTAAAATATTTCCCTTACAAGTATGCGATTTACCGAAACTAGTGGACCTATATCTATCCCTAGAATACCACAGTTTGAATGAAGCATGTATTCCGATGTGTGTCAATGAATATATAACAGTAAAAAGTCTCTGCTTCAGTTGTAAATGTAAAGTATGTGGGTATATATACTTAAGCGTAAAAAAGGCGCAACTCGCGCATTCCCGCTTTATATTGTATGTACAATATACTGCAGTTAATCGAATGGTACATGGCCACGTAAGACCTTTCCTTCGGAAAGAAACAAGTAAAACAACACATAACACAGGAAATAGTATTACTTAACTTTTTGCAAACTCTTTACGTTAATTCAGTTGCCGAAGGCAGCTGACTCTTATATGGCTTTAGAATATGTCTATGGTTAACAGACTGTGAATCATGTAGCCGAAAATAAGCATGCATTGCAACTTCAGTTCCTAGGGAACCCGTCTATACAACTTGAATGGTATACACATAGTTTTCTATGTTCATAGCTTGCCCTTTTTATTGCCTCAAATGACGATTTCGTAGAGCAGTCTACTAAAGTGTAGAATGCGACAATATTTCCGGGATCTTCACGTCCGGGATTTGTTACAGAGCATAATGAAACTGAATGAAACGCAAGTATTGGAATGGAATAAGTGCAAATCTGTATTTTAATGGAATAATACCTTTTTATGGAATAATACCCATTTATAATGCGGTATTCTCGTTATACACTAATCAATGGGTTTATTCGCTGCCTATATGGTTTTGTTTTTCATAATTGCACATGTAATGGTAAGGTAGCAATGAACAGTTTCTTTGAGTTTTTCACTTTGATAACGCAATCTTATAATTACACATGGTAGCAGTGAGACGTAATGCACACGCTAACGCACACGCATCCCTTACATGTGAACACCTGTATTTTCTGTGCTGATGTGTACTTCTAGCACGTCGTGCTCCTAAGTAGATCAGTATGTAAGGCAAATCAAGGTATTTGAACAGAGAGAAGCGAGGTCGCCCACCTTGATTCAAAATGTTTGGTAGGAACAATTGATGGTAAAACTCCGGAAGAATGTGTCTGGTAAGAACTTCGTTTCCAGTCCCTCCCAGATATATGCTATTCCTCTCGGCAGCTATTTTACGCTTGCGTAAAACTTTGCTTGTGCAATACAGAAATGGCTCAACTAATGTCTACTACAACACAGCTGTGTCCTTTCTCTAACTAACTGCAACATTTTGTTTTTACAAAACATCTTGGGATTTCTTTGGAATGTTATGTGGAATTATTGGAGAGCACTGTAATAACAACATATAAAATATCTTTTAAACTTTAATAGATTTGGCAAATATTGGGCGTGGCATGGATTGATAAAAAAGCCCCAATTATGGGGCTTAACAATTGGGCTGCCGGTAAGCACAAAATACCATTATGGCAAGCTCTTACAGTAGAAAGCATTTAGCAATAAAGCAAATTGAATATTACAATATTAAGGACATCATTACATGTGTACCAAATTAAATTTTCATTATGAAAGCAACTTTTCTGATAAGCATTTAAGCAAGTGTTGAAAGCACGGTTGATATTCAAGCATAATTACAAATGCACCGAATTCAATCAATTCAAATGTTTTTTAGCAATTTGTACGGACAGCAAATTTGTATATAATTTATGTTTAGATTATATGTCCTTCCTTTCACACCCTCGCTACCCGCCTTAAAAACACAGGAGGAAATTTTGATGGAAACAAAAAATCATTTTAAAACACGGTATGAAGCAAAAGACACAACAGATATAGATTTAAATGTTTTACTTAGAGACTTCAATATACCAATATTAAGTGAAAATATAAAACAATCTATAGAAGGTTCTCTTAGTTATACAGAAATGTTAAATACACTAAAACGAATGTCGAATAACAAGAGCCCAGGTAACTCTGGATTCACAGTTGAATTCTATCAATTTTTCTGGAACAATATATTAAGTCAATTTATAGTAAGGACAATTAATTATGCATATTCAGTAACACAAAAGCAAGGAGTTATCACCTGTATTCCAAAAGGTAATAAAGATAAATTATATTTGAAAACCTGGAGACCTATCTCCCTTCTGAACGTCTCTTACAAAATAGCATCAGCATCCATAGCCTTTAGAATAAAAAATGTGTTGTGTACTATCATTCATGAGGATCAAACAGGTTTTTTACCAGGCAGATTTATGGGAACAAATATAAGATTACTGTATGACATACTATTTTATGCTGATAAATATAATATTCCAGGGCTACTACTCTTGATAGACTTCGCGACTGCTTTTGACACCGTTTCTTGGAATTTCATGACAAAAGTTTTTTAATTTTGGCCCTTCAATAATTAGTTGGATAAAAATGTTCTACCACAATATTGAGTCTTGTGTTATTGTTAATGGGCATATGTCAGACTGGTTCTATTTACACAGAGGCTGCGTCAAGGAGATTCGTTGTCACCCTACTAGTTCATTCTTTGTGCCGAAGTACTATCTGTGTTGTTAAGAAACAACCCAAATATTAAAGGTATCAATATAGAGAACATTGAATTTTTGTATCACAATATGCTGATGATACGAGTTTGACTCTAGATGGTTCCAAAGACTCACTTTTACACACAATGATGACATTAGAATTCTATGCACAAATTTCCGACCTTATGATAAATGCTGACAAGACTAAGGCTATCTGGTTTGGATAAAAAAAAGGAAATGCCACACAGTTATGTCCAGAATACAATCTATATTGGGAAAAGGGTATTTTCACTGTACTAGGAGTAAGGTTCTCATTAAATCTGATTTCAATGATAAATATAAACTATGTGACTATATAAAACAGAACTTAAACAGAGTACACAATCCATTTTGGAAAGAAGTACTTTCCGGTTATAAATATTTTACTGAACAAGTAAAACCAGTTTCCTGGCATCAATTTCATTCAGTTAATATATGGCACAATCCAGACATTAAGGTCGGAGGTTCAAGCATTTTCTATAGAAGATGGTATACAGGAGGTATTGTATTAATTAACGACCTTTTAAACACAAATGGAAACCCTATACCTACAGAGAATTCACGGATCGGTATGATATTACGTCTAATTTCTTAGAATATGAGGGTCTTATTACTGCTATAAGAAACTACTTGGCTAAATTAAAGTTTGCTCATCTACCCAGCAATAGCCTAAACCCTTTACGCCCTCTTACCATATCACTAATTCAAAAGCACAGTAAATGATGTAGACTCATTTATGATGTGTTAATTACAAAAAACATTTACCCCAAGTCATTAATAAAATGGAAAAATGAAGTTATAACTGTACCTAATTATACATTTGAATCAATATATGTAATACCATTCAAAATAACGAAAGACCCTAAACTACTGTGGTTACAATATAGAATCAACCACAGAATTTTGGGAACTAAATATTTATTGACTAAAATGAATATTCTAGATAACAATGTTTGCAGCTTTTGCAATATTTTACCTGAAACCATTCATCACCTATTTTGGAATTGTGAAGTTGTAAAACAGTTTTGGTTAGACCTTGCAGAATACATCAGGCATAAATGTAATACAAGGCTGAAACTTTGGGCAGAAACAGTTTTTCTATTTGGAAATAATACATTTGATATCATTTTGAGCAAAATACTCCTGCAGGCCAAATTATTCATTTATCAACAAAAAATGCATTTACAAATCCCATTGTTAAATATTTTTAAAAAAATATATTATATCTTTATACAAAGTGGAAAAGTGGATAGCATATACAAATTTAAAAGTTGCACGATTTGAAGCCATGTGGAGTCGATATATAAACATAGGTAAAATAGGCCTATAGATACAGAATAACTTGATTTTTTACTAAACCTCAATGAAATACTCCAAAATGCAGGGACACCACAACATTCGACTTAGTAAAACACTATTGTCTACTTCTCAACCTTTTTTCTTTACAATTTTCTCCTCTTTTTTTTATGTATATATTTAAGTTCTAGAAATTGTTTTGTATTAAACTTTTTTCTTTTTTTTTCCAAAAAAAAAAAAGTAATCCATACATATCCGTACAGTAGACATACTAAATACCCCAGGAAAATCATATGTGTATATATGTGTTAATAATATGTGTATGCGAGTGAGTCTGGTGTGTATCTGCAAAAATGGGTATATATTTGAGAAAATACTGATACATGTGTGTATATATATAGGAAATACAAAATGGCGCATACTTGAAATGAAGCTGATACATGTATATAAGTGAAATATACAATTAGGCATATTTGATAATATATTGCTGCAGGACTATATAAAATACATATATGGTGCATATTTGATATTGGTGCATATTTATACATAAAATACCTAACGTGCATATTCGATAGTATACAGAATTATATTATACGAACCATATAGTTAAAAATATACAAATGCATATCTTTACATAAAACGCATGAATACATGATTTAACATTTCCCTTTTCCAGTAATCTGTTTGCAGAGTAACATCATATTATTATTGTTATATGTATATTTACACAATAAGAATGTAGTGAGTTACATGTTTATCAAAAATAAATATATACATTTTGCATGATATCGGTAAATAATAATAACATTTATATATATATGTTCTGTATGAATATGTTATGGAAGCTTCAGAAAAATAAAAAAATAAAAAAAAACTTATGGCTCAAACCATTTGCTTCTATATAACATGAAAGCAATAAAGTATGTTTAAAGTGCGATAATACGCGAGATGCAACGTGTGGTTATCTCCACAGGTTCTATCAAATGTGCATTAATATCCACTATGTATTACGTATAATTAAAATAAGCAATACCATGAACTATTCGGTTATTCTCAAACAGTCTGGGTAAATGATTGTATTTAGTACATCTGGCAGATGGCAGGTCTTCAGGAAAATATTTAATAATAATAATACATAATTAAATCTAGTTGTATACCTTACAAGTATGATTAAAATTACAAATGCAATTAGTAGTAGTAGTAGTAGTAGCATAACACCTGATGCATGGCGTGTTTGTTATTTGACAGATGTCCAGTATTTGAATTATTTTGTATATAGAAGTATATATGAAGGAATATGACACCAAACCATGTTTGTATAAAGAGATTAAAGGAAAACCTCTAAAATAGTGTGCCCAATTTGTCCCGTTATTAAAAATATTATTGTCTGCGTCGCGTTTTTTTTTATCGGATTGGGTAGCAAATACAGGATTAAGTCTGGCGATTTCCGTCCGTTTGTCTGTCCGTCCGACCGTATGTCCGTGTACGCGTTTTGTCTCTTTGGGTAAATTATTTGGTTATTTTTCTCCTCATTTCTTAGAGACAAATATTACATTTTTGGAGACATAGAAAACGCAAACAAGCCTTTCCATGGACATTACATTTTCAAAATATAATACCCCGTCTTCTGGTTCAATTAAGTACTGTTGTTTCAGAATTACAAGTCTTTAACATATTTAGAGCATATATGTCTTGCCTTTTACAGATAGTGCACTCGTACTATCACAACCTGTTATTGCGTGTACACCTGGAAGTGCATGAAATGAAACGGGGTTTTACGTCAAGGTATTTTTTGAGGTTATATCGGGAAAGCAATCTCAAAGGGAGATGAGATGAGGGATCAATAATGCCTCCGCGAGTGCGCAAACAGGCGGTACTGAGGTTTGTATCTCTAAAGCTGAATGCCTATGTCCACTGAACTACTTATTCAGAACATAGGTTTTTCTGGGACAGTGTGTATTGATATATGTTGCAGTTTTTTCCTGTTCATTCATAGTTTATCACACGTTAGAGAGCTTAATGCGTATTCACCTATTAGTGCAGCAACATCGGTATGAGGTAGCGCCGTGGTGTAATGGTTAGCATTGCGGCTTAGTAACCCAGGGATCGCGCGTTCAATCCCAGCCAGGACCGAATTTGGGTTAATTATCGAAATATTTCAAAAGTATTTCCTACCTTACCAGTCCTTCGGATGAGACTTTAAACCTAGGTCTGCTCGCTAAAATGCTTAGTGCAATACAGCGAGGATAAATAAACGCTTATATGTAACATCGGTATGAGGTGAATATATAATTACTCTAGTATGGTCCTGGGAGGTATGTTGATCATCAAACGCATGCGTCTTCAGTTGTATTTGGGCTGGCAAGTGCATACGATGTCCATGTCATCCCTGAATTCACCAGCAAGAATGACAACTTCACCATGACGCAATATATCAGATGGCAACACATGGGAATGATGTTAAGTTGGGTGTATTGACATAGTTTCTCAACTGTCGTGTTTAAGGGACATAGTTAATATTGTCCAGTACTGTTTGCTATAACTGTACAAATTTTGAAGCACTATATCAACTCTATCTAAATGAGTTAGCACCCGTTTTTCGAAGCAGTGGGACAAGTACATCATTAATTCTGTCAAAAAGGCCAATGTAACAACATGACTATGTGAAAAATGGTGCAACGTTGGGTCTGGAATATGCCATCATAGTAATGTTCTCATTCACGCTGTTGCATTTCGGGGATGGCACGCAAATAATTTGTCTAGCGCAAATATATGTACAACCACTGGAGGATCTCCGGTTTCACCACAAAGAGGCAGATATACGCATACTACTTACTGTCCAGCTTGCCCCAAGAACAGTGTTAAGAGTAGTTATGCATTCATCTGATACAGATGTTGCCGTACTAACTGCATACGCATGTAACTCTCTAACTTTTAATTAACTATGGTTCCGAAAAGGGACAAATACAAATTGGGACATATATAGGGATATACAGACACTGTGCTCTATACTGCCCGGTTCTCAA
>JAWPHD010015758.1:0-53517 GCA_037043455.1 Cyrtodaria siliqua
TCACATATTCTATTAGGATACACGTTACTAGTATTGTAGGAATATGTTGACCGCCCCACTATGTAAAAAGGGGCCGCGGTGACTCAATTGCCAGCTCGGTAGACCCGGAGATCAACTGGTCGAGCTTCACCGTGCCACTGTTTCCTCTGCGTGCCCCTTAGCAGAATACTACCCTTAGACTCGTCGTCGGGTGTGCAAGTAAACCGGCTTGTCCAGTTTATTGGAGTCTGCCCTCCAGCATGTTAAAGAACAAAGGAATATATCTATTCGATAGTAAGAAAAAATTCACGGTTCCCTATTTCCTCTGTAACCTTTCCCCTCTTTCTTTGGCGGTTCGAAATAATATTGAATGTTTAGACACGCTCGTCAACAACAGCTAATTAATTCTATCTGTAAAAGTATCTTGATACTGGCGTACCGCCTTATTCTAAGCAATTTTTAAACGACCCTCTGTGCGTTACAATTATATGTTATCGCTAATCTGAAGGTGGGCCGACAGCTAGACTGAAAACCCACTAATGGTAGCTAATAACTTCACATAAGATGCCAAGACATACCAAGCACTATTCCAACTATGTAGGC
Source organism: Cyrtodaria siliqua (assembly GCA_037043455.1). Lineage (NCBI taxonomy): Eukaryota > Metazoa > Mollusca > Bivalvia > Adapedonta > Hiatellidae > Cyrtodaria > Cyrtodaria siliqua. The sequence goes on from JAWPHD010015758.1 coordinate 583, forward strand.
CAACTTTTACATTAGTACTGATTAATAATAGAAGGTTTGTTTACTGTCTGATAACAGGCTGTTTTTGTTTTTCCGAAAATAATTCAATTAAACGTATTATTTGGCTCTTTTAAATCTTATTTGATTTAATGGAAAGTATTTTTAAACAGTATTGCATTACATAACATCAACTCTTTCAACTCAGTCAATATATTCCCATAGAGCTCCAATTTGTTAAGCTGTTTGCTAAAAAAGAAAGACCAGAAAGAAAATATGTCGATCTTTATTACGTAAGCGCAGGACATGAAATCCAGACAAATTGCGTGTGAGCGAAATACTATTTGAAGAAGTGAATACAATTCGAGAGAAAGACCTATTGAATCGTAGGAACGAAATAATATTCAAAGTAAACAAAATAACATTTCAATATCATTTCTATTTCATGGCCATGAAATATAATAAGATTTCGAAGGAACAATTTTACAAAATATGATATCGTGGGAACGAAACTTACATGTGGGAACGAAATGTTTTCCAACCCAGTCAATTTCCTTCAAATTAAACAATTATATTTCCTTGCGTGTCATATGTAATTTATGTTCTGAATGAGTGTAGCTAAATAAAAAAATTTGCATAACTGTGCCAGTAGTTTAGTGTACATTTGTCGCGTGTTGCTGCGCAATTAAAATCGAAGTTTCGAGTAAAAACAAAAGGTTATTTAATGGCATCCCAGTTTGAGACAGAAGCAGTATCTTTTTTTATATATCTGCTTCCAATCTTTCTTGGCGTGTTTTTGTATTTCGCCGAACTCTTATTTGACCTCTTTGTCTTTCTCTACTCGTTGTTTAATGGTTTCCCGGTCACTAGTTAAAACTATTTGCCTATCATATAAACTATTGCCCTATTGCCCGAGGCCGTAGGACGAATTTAATAAGTTTGCATGATCCTTCCTAGCACCGATCCATTAACTAACTGCTTTATTTCATGATGTATCACAAGCGGTCATCTAGTCAGAACAACTGACCCGGCCATTAAAAAATAAATGTATTCGGGGACTACTATTGTTTATGTTTTTAATCAAGATTACAACTGGAGCTCAGCTTGTAAGTGAGTAAGTTTCGATTCTTACGGATGGCGGGAGGTATACAGTACTGGTTCTACCCAGGAAAAAGGGGTGGTCTGCCTCCACCACAAAACAAAATCGCCGTCATATATGGCCTTACATGTGCTACATTACGTAAAACACCATTCGAACAAACAAACAAAATATTACAGCCCGACCGATTATGCTGTTTATGGTAATTGTAATAACTATTGACTATTTTCTCATGACAAGGCTTTCATGATAATGTCCCTTGGAGTAACAAGAACGCTGCTTGTATGCCTATACTCATTAGAGAGATATCGCGCGGAATTCTTAGTACAGCACAGGGTCATGTTTACGCTCCCTAGTCAGCGGACGACTTCGTCTTCGTTTAATTCGTTGACCTTTGACCACCCCGCCCCCACCGACCCAACAAAAAAAATAGGGTTCCGCCTCTCATCAATGGTAATGTACCTGTATGGTTTCATGAAGGTGGGTGTTATGCTTTCGAACTTACCGCGCGGAATGCATATTTCCAGAGGTCAATGGCGACCTTGAATTACTGACCCCAAAAACAATAGTGTTCCTCTTCTCATCAAGGTCAATATATGTATGAATTTGTATGTGGATGATTTCAAAGTTATCACGCCGAATGTATAATTGTTTCCGGACGGACGGACTTTACGTTCATGTCGTACTGGTACACGATCTTATTGCAACAAGCCTTCAAACCAAGTTTGGTGAAAATGGGGAAAATTTAGTAAAGTAATGGTGAACACAAACTCAAATTCAAATAGTTTTCAATAATAAAGGGCAGTAACTCCGTCACGTATGCATCGATTTTGTCACTGTCAACCTCGTCCTGAAATATCTACACATCACATTTGGTGAAAGTCATTTATTTATATATCACGCACAAAACCTAAAATTTATAAGTTTTCAATAAGCAAGGGCAGTAACTCCATAACACATGCATCTATTTTGTCACTTGCCTAATTCGTCCTGAGATCTTAGTGAAGCAAACAATCAAATCAAAGTTGCTTAAAATCGGAAACTGTTTACTCAAGTTATCACGGCCACAAGATACAATATCACTATTTCCATGTAATCAAGGGCAATAACTCCATATTACATGTGTCAATTCTGCTCAATGTAGTACTTTTTATTGAAAATAATTTTGTTGAAAAAAAAACAGCCACAAGAATGAGTGAACAGATGATGACGACAGCCATCACATTCGACTGACTTTCGGTCAGTAAAGCTTAAAATAATATACCGGCACCCATATCAAGCATAACATTCTGTTTAAAATACTAGAATGGGTTCATCAAAACACTTTTGCCACCTGCCATGTATTTCAGTAAGTACAATCTAACTATAAAGTTTCAAGACATGGGGTGCAATCATTCATGAATTATGGAGCAGATTTGTTTTTAATTGATAAAGTTTATGAAAAAGGGGATAACTGCATTGAATATTTGATGAGGAACTTTATTAAGTTTCATGACCACAGGTCAATATTTTGCCAAATCAAGAGCTAGGTAACGTTTGATGAAAAGGGCCATATTTCTGCCAAAATGAAAGTCAGAGTTATTGGACATGTCAAGTTCATTGAATAATTGATAAAGAAGAACTGTATAAAGTTGTATGACTATAGGTCATATATTTTTAAAAGTTGTGTGTCAGGTTAGGTTTTATGAAAATGAGCATGACTCTGCCTCTGCCAAAATGAAAGTTGGAGTTATTAAACATGTGTAACGATATTTCTATGAATAAGATGAAGATGTGTGTGAAGTTTCATGAACATAGTCCAATACTATTCAAGTTATGATCAGTTATGACTTATGAGCTTGGTTAGGTTGCAGGTTAGTTTTATAAAAAACAAGAGGCCCAAGAAGGCCTGTGGACGCTCTTCTGGCTAAAGATAAAGTTTATGCACAAGGGGCCATAACTCTTTCAAATATCGTTCAACCAGAACATGGTGATGATATAGGCAACTAGGCTTGGTACTGATTGTCCCTGACAAGTTTCGTTGAAATCCAGCCAGAGGTTCAGGAGAACTAGTCCGTACAAAGTTAGTGTATTAAAACGTTTAAGGGGCCATAACTCTGCCAAAATTCATTCAACCAGAACACAGCAATGATAGGTGCAACTAGGCTTGGTACTGATCATCCCCATGAAGATTCGTTGAAATCCAGCAAGGAGTTCAGAACAGACTAATCTGGACGTTTCTCTATTAAAACATTTAAAGGGCCATAACTCAGACAAAAATCAGTCAACCCGAATATGGCGATGATATGCACAACTAGGCTTGATACTGATCATCCTTGTCAAGTTTCGTTAAAATCCAGCCAGGGGTTCTAGCCCGGAAAATGTTTGTGTATCAAAAACCTTTAAAGGGCCATAACTCCACCAAAAATCTGTTAACCGGAAAGCGACGATGATATGCACAACTAAGCTTGGTGCTGATCATCCCTGTAAAGTTTCGTTGAAATGTGGGGAGACGTTCAGGAGGATAGTCCAAAGTTTGTGTATTAAAACCTTTAAAGGGCCATAACTCTGCCAAAAATTATTCAACCGGAACACGGCAAAGATTTGTACAATTAGACCTGGAACTGATCATCCCTAAAAAGTTTTGTTTAAATCTGGCCAGGGGTTCAGGAAAACTAGTCAGGACAAAGTTTGTGTATTCAAACCTTTAAAGGGACATAACTCCGCCAAAATCATTCAACTGGAACACAGTGACGATATATACAACTAGGCTTGGTACTGATCATCCCTGAAAAATGTCAATGAAATTTGGCCAAATGAAGGCCCTTTCTTCTTAATGAGGCCAAAATATAGCATACTTCAGAAAATAAAATTAAGGGCCATAACTCCGGTGTAAATGGTCCAATCTGGCTGGTTTTCAAACTTGTCGGAGCTTTCATTGATAGTAACAATCTGGTAAAGTTTGGTAAAGATCGGACGAAAAATAAAAAAAAACTATCGTATTAAAAAGGCAAAATATAGCATTTTTAACTAAATCAAGGGCCATAACTCCGCTATTACTGGTCCGATCTGGCTGGTTTTCGAACTTGTCTGAGCTTTCATTTATATTAACAATCTAGTAAAGTTTGGTAAAGATCTGACGAAAAATGAAGGTCCTATCGTCTTAACGAGGCAAAATATAGCATTTTTAACTAAATCAAGGGCCATAACTCCGCTGTTGCTGGTCTGATCTGGCTGGTTTTCGATCTTGTCCAAGCTTTCATTGATATTAACAATCTGGTAATTTTTGGTAAAGATCGGATAAAAAATGAAGACCCTATCTTCTTAACGAGGCAAAATATAGCCTTTTTGAACTAAATCAAGGGCCATAACTCCACTGTTACTAGTCCGATCTGACTGGTTTTCGAACTTATCCGAGCTTTCATTGATATTAACAAGATGGTAAAGTTTGGTGAAGATCGGATGAACAGTGAAGCCCCTATCGTCTTGAGGCAAAATATAGCATTTTGAACTAAGTCAAGGGCCATAACTCCGCTGTTACTAGTCCAATATGAATGGTTTTCAAACTTGTCCGAGCTTTCATTTATATTAACAATCTGATAAAATTTGGTAAAGATCGGATGAACAATGAAGCCCCTATCGTCTTAACGAGGCAAAATATAGCATTTTTAATTAAATCAATGGCCATAACTCCGCTGTTACTGGTCCGATATGGCTGGTTTTTGAACTTGTTCGAACTTCCAACGACATTAACAATGTGGTCAAGGGCAATAACTTCGCTGTTAATGGTCCGATCTAGCTGGTTTTCGAACTTGTCCGAGCTTTCATTTACATTAACAATCTGTGCAAGTTTGGTAAAGATCAAATAATAAATGAAGGTGCTAGAGTGTTCACAAGGCTTAATATGGCATTTTTCAGCAAAACAAGGGCCATAACTCCGTTGAAATTCGATCTTGCCGGTTTTCGAACTTGTTTGAGCTTTCATTGACATAAAGACACTGGCAAAGTTAAGTAAAGATCCGATTAATATTGAAGGCCCTAGAATGTTCACAAGGCAGAAAATAGCATTTTTTCAGAAAAAACAAGGGCAACAACTCTGGTGTTACTGACTCAATTCAGCTGATTTTCGAACTTGTCCAAGCTATAATTGGTATTAACAATCTGTGCAAGTTTGGTAACGATCAAATAATAAATGAAGGTGCTAGAGCGTTCACAAGACAGAAAATAGCAATTTTCAGGGGGAAAAAAGGGCCATAACTCCGATGTTACTGAGCCGATTTGGATGGTTTTCGAACTTGTCCGAGCTTTCATTGATAATAACAATCTGTGCAAGTTTGGTAAAGATCAAATAATAAATGAAGGTGCTAGAGTGTTCACAAGGCTTAATATGGCATTTTTCAGCAAAACAAGGGCTATAACTCCAGTGAAATTATTCCGATTTGGCTTGTTTTCGAACTTGTCCGAGCTTTCATTAATATTAACAACCTGTTAAAGTTTGGTAAAGATCGGATGAAAAATGAAGGCCCTAGAGTTGTCACAAGACAAAAGTTAACAACGGATGACGGACGGACGACGGACAACTTGCCATCCCGTAAGCTCTGCTGGCCGAAGGCCGAAGGCCAGCAGAGCTAAAAAAAGGGCATTATTCTGCCATAATGCAAGTCAGAATTATTGGACATGTTTAACGACATTCCCTGAGGTAAGAAGATGTGTGTGAAGTTTTATGAACATAGGTCAAATATTTTTAAAGTTAAGGCCAAGGTTATGTGCAGGTTAGAATGTGACAAACGACAAAGCGATCCCTAAGTGTCTGCCATGCTACGCAGGCAACACAATAAACAATACAGAAATAGACTTGCTAGATGTCTATGATTAGGTCAGTCTTTTACTAGCAAGTATGTTTTCTACGCATCATTTAACAATTTTGATAGTAAAAGGCACTGACAGTGAAAAATTTTGATAGTAGAAGGCACTGACATAGTGTTCTGTATAATATACTCGTTTCCTTTATGCTCATTTACCAGGTTGGAAGTGTTTGTTTGTTTATTTGATGTTTAACGTAATGTTTCGGCGCATTTTACGCTGTGTGTGACGCTCGACTTTTTTGTCGTGGAGGCAGACCACCCTGCCTGGATAGAACCAGTACTGAAAACCTCCCATCATCCGTAAGAATCTACATTTTCTCACAAGTTGAGCTCCGAGTGGGACTCGAACATGCAGCGGTGAGAGGTGAGTGGTGAGAAGGTTTACAATGCAACGAAGTTTGTTAGCTCCTCAACCATACAAGTGTGTAAAAGGATTTAATATTTAGACAAGACAATATCTAAATTTTAATATAATAAACAATTTATTAAAATCTGGCTAATAAAACATTAAGCATTCGGTATATAGAATAACGAGGTTAAAATAGAAACAAATCACTATATGTGATTCTTCTTTGATATTAAAGGGACAAAGGCAATCTCGATCCTTTCAAAAATCGTGGCGTCAAATTAGTTTTTCCAAGGATAAATCCTTGGTTTTTCCTTCATATCTCGACTATCTTCTATTTTTCTTTCTTTTTTAATTATAAAAATATTTCAAAGCAAATTGTTTTTGCATATTATTAACTGTTAATTATATTACATCCAATAATATATTTAAACCTATGGTAGAACAGGCATTTTATATTATATAAAAACATAGGGTAGAACAACGAAGAACACTAGAATATTTTTTTAATTATAAGCAAGCTGGTTTAAAGGGACAAAGTCCATAACTTTTAGCTAATAAAACTCACACTAATTACGTTCACAAACATTACACATTAAACATTATTGAATATTTACAAGATTGATGGAATCCAAAAAAATAAATAAGTGAGTTTGAACTCGCAGCACAAACTAAAATTACACTCGCGGGTAATAACAGTCAGCGTGCAATAGTCGATGGCGACCCCAACTGTGCTAAGCGGGCTATATATATTACGCAATACATACTATATAAAAACCTAATGCACTAATGGGTGTCTAGTGATCAGCAGAGAATGTAAAAAATGTGGTCCCACATTGTTTACAATCAATAGATAATTTTTTTTATTTTTTTTTCGAACTCACGATTGTATTTTGGGTCTATGCTCATGTTTTCATGTACCGGTATGGATTTCACTGAATAAAAATCTGATAGTTATTTGGTTATGCTCAATATCTGCTTACTTACGGACAGTGTCCCTTTAAAGTCCAAATGATACTGGAGTAATAAACCAAAGTGCTATAGATACACACTTCAAGATTGTTGCCTGTGCCTTTAATATAAAGAACAGGTTGCACATATGCATGTACATGTATATAACCCCTGACAGCAGCAACAATATAAATTATATTAAAGCATTTTTGTAAAACAACAACCTGTGTTTAATAAATTACATTTCCTAAGTCACCCAGTGAATACACACAGTTTAATTCAAAACCTTTTCTTTAACAAATAAGGGTTTACTGAGAGTAAATGGAGTAACATGAGGTCCACTAGAGTAAATGGAGTAACAAGAGGCCCAATAGAGAACATGGAGTAACAAAAGGTCCAATAGAGAAAATGGAGTAACAAGAGGCCCAGTAGAGTAAACGGAGTAACATTAGGCCCAATAGAGTAAATGGAGTAACAACAGGCACAATAGAGAAAATGGAGTAACAAGATGCCCAATACAGAAAATGGAGTAACAAGAGTCTCAATAGAGAAAATGGAGTAACAAGAGGCTCAATAGAGTAAATGGCGTAACAAGAGGCACAATAGAGAAAATGGAGTAACAAGAGGCCCAATAGAGAAAATGGAGTAACAAGAGGCCCAATAGAGTAAAGGAGTAACAAGAGGCACACTATAGAAAATGGAGTAAGAGGCCCAATAGACTAAATGGAGTAACAAGAGGCCCAATAGAGAAAATGGAGTAACAAGAGGCCCAATAGAGTACATGGAGTAACAAGAGGCACAATACAGTAAATGGAGTAACAAGACGGCCTGTGAAAGCTCTACTTGCTACCATGGGTCTTATAACAATAGAATGATACTCCGCCAATTTGACTGAAATGACGAAGTATCAGCAGCAGAAAATAATACAAGAGGTCAATGACCTTGAAGCTCTACTGATTGATTTTGATTTCAGGAAGTAGTCGCTACAGATCTGCCTTTATTGCACATTTTATGGACCATCACAATTTGGGGTCCATGGGAGCCCAGAATTTGCATAAGACAAAATTACTTACCCAACCCTTTACAACATACTATAAGGAAACCAATTCCAAAATTTAGTTCAGCTAAGACAAGAAATATAAGAGATATAGACCTGTAAACACAGCTTACACGCAAAATTTGATGTAAAACAGACACATTTTAAGAGCTATCAGAATTTGGGTTCCATGGGAGTCCAGGGGTTACAGGAACCAGAATTACTTAAGCAGCCCTTAAGATAATGCTATAAGGAAGCTTATGGTCAAATTTGGTTGCGCTAGGGTAAGAATTGTAAGAGATATAGACTTGTAAACACAGCTTACACGCAAAATGTGATGTGAAATGGGACACATTTTATGGGCTATCATAATTTGCTTATGCAGCCCTTAAGATAATGCTATAAGGAAGCCCATGGCCAAATTTGGTTGTGCTAGGATAAGAAATGTAAGAGATATAAACTTGTAAACACAGCTTACACGCAAACCTTGATGTTGGACGCCGACGCAGGGGTGATTACATAAGCTCTCTTATTCTTCGAATAGTCGAGCTAAAAATCTGAAGGAAAAAATATTTCCTAAAAAATTAAAACATAATTGAGCAATTAAAATAAAAAAGTATCATGTAAAATTACAACACAACAAAATCACGTTTAACTATAACGGTAGCACCCATGGATGCTCCCCGAAATGTATCCTCAACTTATCATATGGCCTTGTATCACCCAGCACTTTTCAATTTGCAGATCCATTAGTAGTTTTTGACTTATGCTGTGGACAAGAATAACAAGTGTAAAATTAAAAAGGACAATAACTCCAATTTGAATGAAGACAGAGTTACGGTTCTTGCACTCTGCACTTACTCTCATTGCCCTCTATCATTGTATGAAGTTTCATTGCAGTACCATCACTAGTTTTAAAGTAATCCTCCGGACAAAAATCCTAAGTATAAAATTACAAAGGGCAATAACACGAAACTGAACGATCAAAGAGTTACCGTTCTTGCACTCTGCACTTCCTCTCTGACATTGCCCTCTATCATTGTGAGAAGTTTCATTGCAGTCCCATCAGTAATTTTGAAGTTATACTCCGGACAAAAATTCCAAGGATAAAATTACAAAGGGCAATAACTCTAATTTGAATGTAGACAGAAGTATGATTCTTGTACTCTGCACTTCCTCTCATTGCCCTCTGTCTGTGTTTGAAGTTTCATTTCAGTCCAATCAGTAGTTTTGAAGTTATGCCCCGGACAAGAATTATAAGTATAAAATTACAAAGGGTAATAACTCAGTGGAAAATAAGTGCACCTCCACTTGATACTGATGCTTCCAAGCAAGTTTCGCAAAATTCTAACAAGGGGTTATAGAGAAATAGCCCAGACAAAAATTTCTATTTGACTACTATGTATATATGCATTAAATTTACAAAGGGCCATAACTCAGTGGAAAATTACCAAACTGGAAAGTTAGGAAAATATGCCCCTCTCCACTTGATATTGATACTTCCTAGCAAGTTTCATGAAATTCTAACGAGTGGTTATAGAGAAATAGCCCGGACAAGAATTTTTTATTGTGACTACTATTTGACTAATAATGTAAATACAACTCAGTGGAAAATTATCGAACTGGAACGTCACAACAATATGCTCATCTCCACTTGATATTGATACTTACTAGCAAGTTTCGCGAAATTCTAGCAAGGCGTTATAGAGAAATAGCCCGGACAAGAAATTGCACAGACGCACGGACAAGGCGGCGACTGTATGCTCCCCCCGAATTTTTCGGGTAGCATATTATAACAGTTGAAAACCATAATGCCAGCACACATACCACTTTAAAATGGACACGAGGCAATCCTGAATTTGATAAAACTTGAGGCCTTTATTACTTATCTTGCATATTTCTGCAAATCATTTTTAATGAATTGTTGAATAGTTCAATGGAAATTCTTTCTTTCATATCACTAACTGTTGATTTTATTGCACCAATAATATATTTTAACCTGTGGTAGAATAATGTAAATCATCTTCATGGAAACATAAAACAAAAATATTGATATGTATATATAGCAAAACAACGTCATTCTAGACAATCACTGGGTTCATATATGTATGCAGGTTTTATAAAAGTATCTTTTACTAGAATTTGAATACTGCCCTGGAAGCAAAAAATATTATATAATTGTAACGTTTTTGCAAAGGAAATGCAAAAAAAATATTTAAAAGTAGTATGATAAATGTCAACATAGAGAACAGCAATGCTTTAATAAATACTAAAGTTGATATGAAGTTCAAAAACACATCTTTTTGTTGTTTTTCGGAGATGTATACAAAGTCCTGAGTACAGTTAGCCTCACACAATTAAACTGTTCAATACGTTAATGTATATATAGTATTATCACAACATATATGTAAAATATAATACTTGAATCTGCAAGATTTCAATCATTTTAAGGACATACACCTGTCAGTATAAATACACACATACACCTGCCAGTATAAATTAATTTCAAATTAAATTATAGGTCGGATTAAGCTTCAACTGCTTTCTATTTCTTCGAAGCAATCTTTCTCCGTAAACAGTTTGTAATTTTTTGATTTATAACTCGGTAAATTAAGCACTCTCACTCTATGCACCTCGTCGTACAAAACCTGAACAGCGTGAGGAATGGCTTCAAACTTTCCCAACTCCGCCAGACTATCATTGTACGCCCACTGCCGCGGCCCCATTGAGTGGGCGTGACGGGGCGGCAAACCATCACTCAACCTCTTTTTAAAGTCTTTGTCAATATCCCTCTTCATATCTTCACAATTCGGTAAGGTGAGAGTGCCGTCTAACGTCGACAGCACAAATTTCACTTGATTCTCAAATTGCGGGAAGGGACAAATTGTTTTACAAATTCCGATAAAAGATAAGGTGGGGAACTGTGTGTGAATTATGTGTTTATAAAGGGGAGTAACTCTCTCATCTTCAATATTGACACTGCAGCTGGCGCTCAAAAATGGGAACCAGTATCGGTATCCTGTACACAGCATTATGACATCGACTTTTTCTTCGACGCCATTTTTAAATATGACGGTGTCGGCTGTCAGTGTGTCGATACCCGGCTGTTGACACATGTTGTCTGGTAACACTGTTTGAAGCTGGGGCTTGTTGTGACTGATTATAACCTAAAATATAACGATCAAAGTTGACATTTTTTTAAAAATAAAGCGTAAACAAGGCGTCCCTGCAGAATATATATTTCAATATTAAAGTGATCAAGTGATATAAAATCAAATAATAGGATATAACCTTTTACTAGTACATTATATAAATGGAAAAAAAATCATTTTCTCCAATGGTTTCTGTCACATGACCTCCGGTAGTTTTGCTAGAAAGTGATATCTACGTTTGTTATTTTTAGCAAGAAATTTACGCATACTTGATGTCAGATGCATTTACTAAGCTTTACAATAAGAATAAATGATAAGTGTTTTTATTGTATTAAAATTATTTTGGATGTATCGTTCTTGTTTAATAATTCTACAAAGAGATCTGAATCATGCCTTTATTAATGATAATTCAAGTTACAATAACTTATATTTAACACAAGAAGCGTGGAAATTCCACGCCAAAAAACACTTTACCATCATAAGGCAATCTATTTCTGAGAAAATATGAAATTAGTCATGTTAACAAACCATTATTTCTATTTTTAGTAACAGTGACCTTGAGCTTCACCCCAGTGATCTCAAATGCAATTCCCAGCTTCTTATATGGATAAAAACCCTACACACCAAATATAATCCACTATCTCATTCCTAACTAACGTTATTGCCCGGAAACCCTTTTCTATTTTTGGTAACAGTAACCTTGACTTCGGTGACCTCAAATGCAATCACAAGCTTCCAATCCATATAAGCTACTTATAAACCAAGTTTTGTTCCAATATCTGATACTTTAAACTTTATTAAGGCTGGTGTTCACTTGTATAGATATCCAAGTGGATGGAAATTGTAGAATGTACATGCTGTTATCCGTGGTAACTCTGCTGAAAAATACACCAAGGCAAGACACTTTCCCTAGCCTTGTCTGTCCGATGAGGACGTATACCAGGCTGTCCTGAGTATCTGAGTCTATCCTTGGTTGATGTTAACCCTTAACCTGATAAGCATGACTATAATAGACGTTGCGTCCATCGTAAACCCAGATCAGCCTGCGAGTAACTCACAGGCTGATCAGGGTTTACAATGTCCAGTTGCTGATCAGTCATTTTACCCAAAACACCCCTTTGTCACATAAATGTAATGGTCTTAATTCAAAGAAAGAACAGTCCATTATATATATGTAGAACCAAAAGAATCTGTAAAAAGAGTAGTACATAGTTCCCAGATTCCAGCATATCCTTCCCTCTCTTTGAGGCAGTTCGAAATGTAAACCTATTCATTGTGTTGATTAAATGTTGAGCAACAATTCAATTACATTTTGCAACTATTTCTGCATTAATATTCACTGCTTCGATACCTTAAAGAAGCTATCCTGCCAACAACAGGCAAAGTTTACAGATGTATACCGTTTCTAAACCTACTGACGACGGATATGTATGTAACTAACATATTTTGAGACTCAAAACTCTATTGACTCAATATAAACAACTTTATTAGGCAGCCCAAACCTCAAAGCATCAGCGTCAAATTAAAAGTTACCAACTCCAAAAACATATTAAGCATATTCAATCATGGAAGAACCGTGAATAAACCTATACTTTTAATCGGTACATATTTTTTATTATATGACTTGAACACCTGGATAAAGTTGTGATGAACGGTTTTGTAGTGTAATCTTGTCGATTTTTTGGCAGGCTAGTTTCTTTAAAGATTGGCCACCCTTTTTGTAGTATTACCAATTAACAAATTTAACTCTTAAACACCATATGAACATTTCTTGATAGTCCAGGAGAGAAACATATACATGTATTTAAATCAGCTACTAAGTAGTATGTAAAAATAAGTAATATTTGCATGACATAGATTCTACTTTTACCACTGCGTGACTGCACGGGGAAACGAGGTAAATCCAATTGTATAGCTGCACAACTATTGCCAGATAATTGATAAATACATTTACCTGTGGATTAATTTACCCGTTCAAAGTTTTCTATGTCATCAAATAATATCTTATTCTCCCTTTTCACAGATATTGCAGTGTGTGAATTGTAAATATCTATTGTTGTGTATTGATATTGATTTAAATAACCATAAACATGTTCATGAAACAAAACATGGCCAGAGAACTTTAAAGTAAGTAGAATTTATAATTTTTCATTGCAGAGATGTTGAGATTTGATCATATTTTCAGTAGGTGATAAAATTTGTGTTACTCGGTTTTTATCCTTAGGCTCTATAGTAAAATAAAAATCTTTGGCAGCGTAAAAAGACGATAACTTTTAAGATTTTGAAAGATACATATACTGAATCAGTTTGCATGAATGTGCATGAAATATGCAGGGTTTTAAATTTGGTTGAGCATCAAGGATAAAGACCGAGTTTATCACCTACCAGGTGTACTAGGTATTAGGTATGTCTTATTTCTAGTCACTGATTGGTCAGTTTTTTTGATCATGCTCTATCAAAATTATGAATATGTACCTTCTTGGCTTGAGTAGCGATATCAAGGCTCACATCCTGCCCTGAAGCTGCTGCCCCTAAACACACAACGGTCTGATCCCTGTAGGGCTCGGGCTCCCTATAATCATGGCTATGGATGACGGTGCCCTTAAACTCATTCATTCCTGGTAGTGAAGGCATCAGTGGTACAGCATAATGCCTGAAACAATCAAAACGGCAATTCTTTACTCTGAAGAATTTCATATTGTGAGATTGTATTCTTATCATTCTCTGTCTGTTGACATGCTTTAACCCTTAACCCGCTAAGTACAACTATAATAGCCTTTGTAGTTAGTAACTCGCAGGCTTAACAGGGTTTACAATGTCCGGCTCATCAGTCATTTCCCCCAAAACACCCCTTTGTCACATAATTAGAATGGTCTTAATTCAAAGAAAGAACAGTCCATTATATATATGTAGAGGGTTAAGAGGGAACGTCAGGCTTTTATGAAGATACACATGTTTGACCTTTTCAGTTTAAGTGTGAAATTGTGCGTGGTGATAGTATAGGAATCAGGGAGTTAAACATGACATGTCTAAACTCTTAATAGGAGATCTTTATCCACCTTATGGTTTTAAAGGTGTGGCTGGGACACAAAACGTGACTAATGACTGGACAAATGGTCTGGCACTGGAGGCATAAACCTACTTGTTTTCAGAAGACAATTTTTAAATTCCGTCAAACAACATGAAACTCACCCATTGCAAACCATTAAGGCATCAAATATCTGACTCTGGGACATATCATGGTCTTGTACACCACTGTACGAGACCTTCCATTCTGTTACACCTCCACTACTCGTCGCTTCCACAAGGTCAACTTTTGTCTCAAACTGAAGTTGAGGATTTAGGTCATAATTACTCTTTCCTAAATACCGAAATTAAATTAAACAAGAGCTGTTGGAGAATGTAAATATAAATGTAAATATAAATGTAACTGTAAATATAAATGTAAATGTATAAATAAATGTAAATATAAATGCAAATATAATTGTAAATATAAATGTAAATATAAATGTAAATATAAATGAATGCAAAAAGTAAATGTAAATATAAATGTAAACAGTAAATATAAATGTAAATATAAATATAAATGTAAATATAAATGAATGTAAATATAAATGAATGTAAATATAAATGTAAATGTATATATAAATGTAAATATAAATGTATATGTAAATATAAATGTAAATATAAATGTAAATATAAATGTTTATAATTAAATCAAATTATTCAATGAATACAATTGGTTAAAAGTTAAAAATAAAAAGGTTTATTATATAACCTATAAATAGACGCGTTTTCATTGGCTAAAAAGTAATTTTTTAGAAAAAATATCTAGCGATATTGACCTGTTTTTTTGATATTGACCTGTTTTTTTGATATTGACCTGTTTTATATAATTGTTTTTTTGATATTGACCTGTTTTATATAATTGTAAATTGAGGGTTATATAATAAAACAGTTATGGACTTTTCAGCTGTTATACATGATGTTGATATGTACCAAAAAATCATTATTGACCTCGGCTATCGCCTCGGTCAATAATGATTTTTTTGGTGCATATCACATCATGTATAACAGCTGAAAAGTCCATAATTGTATAATATTGACCTGAAAAACGTATATTGACTTTTGTATATTGACCTGTGAAAAATAAGTATGAAAAATTCAATTTCCATGAATATTCAAAATTCAAAATTCCAAAATTCAAAATTTCAAATTTCAAAATTCAAAATTCAAAATCACAAAATCACAAAAATTCAAAATTCAAAAATTGCAAAATTGCAAAATTCCATGAATAATTTGATTTAATAATAAAATAATTGTTGCCTTTTAGGTTCGGTCGATATGTATATTTATTAAATACACATATCGACCTCACTAAAAGGCAATAATTTTATATTATCACATAACGTCCCTTGTTAGCAGTGTCGAACACCCATTTAATATTCTATTGTATGACACATGTGTAATACAACCTGGAACGATTTTGATTGGTTGAGTTAAACATGTAACACTACGCAAGTTTATTAACTGAAACCATTTTATGTATTACAAATTCACCCAGATCTGAGTCATAAACTTATTATTTGTGACAGCTTATAAAAATAATGCATGTTATACAAAACATTGTTGTTGGTTTGTTAAAAAGTTGGCGTAAATTGCTATTTTGTAAAGAGGTAAAACACAAACTCTTTTATACGCAACGTTATGTGTGAGACGCGACGTTACAACGTCACATATTTTATGACGTTTTGGCGCTAAAGTGTGTCTGACGTCGTGGCGATTCTATGTCCATCTGAATTAATTTTTACTAATTTGATCGCAATGTTATGTGATAAAAAGGATCTTTAACTCGTTTCTATTCCATATAAGATTTATGAAACTTGTTATGAATTATTTTTAATTTTAACTTGCCAAAAGGCTAGTCAAAATTAAAATAATTCATAACTCGTTTCATAAATCTTATATGAAATGGGAACTTGTTTAAGATCCTCTATATATATAAATATAAATATAAATGTAAATATAAATATAAATATAAATGTAAATGTATATAAACATAAGAGTCAATAACAACAGCTTGATAGTTTAACTTAACCCAAATTATTGCACATCTTCTAGGCTATGTTGAGTTGGGCCCTATGGCAGCTCACGATTCATTT
Organism: Cyrtodaria siliqua; assembly: GCA_037043455.1. Lineage (NCBI taxonomy): Eukaryota > Metazoa > Mollusca > Bivalvia > Adapedonta > Hiatellidae > Cyrtodaria > Cyrtodaria siliqua. The sequence continues at coordinate 17,149 of JAWPHD010015758.1, forward strand.
GTCAATGAGCCTTATTTATTTATGCACCCATCTAGATAATGATATGGAATCCTTCTGTTTTTATCTATCTTATGGGAATGGTACCGGTACCCATTCAATTGGGAAAATTTGCATTATTTTGTCTTAAATTGGGAATTTTCACTATCAAACAAAATCAATATTGTATGCTTAAATACTGTACAAACACATTCTCTTGTAGTATTACATTACCATCAACTAAAAGAATGTATACCCCTTGTTCTGTTTAAAATTTCGCTCTAAATATTTAAAATAAATATTTTTTGGATTGGAAATTTTTTCATTCCAATTGGAAAAAACACATACTTTTTGCCATTGGGAATGGTCCCGTTTTTCGGTACCACTTATATAAGAAGAAAAAAACACTGCAACACGAGGCATCAGTTCATAAGAATATTCATGCGTATCCGGCAAAGATCAGGAATTCCAACACGATGTATTAGATTATAAGAATATTCAAGCGTATCTGGCGAAGATCAGGAATTCAAACATGAGGCAAAATTGATTTTATCGGAACCAAGACTCCAATTAAACAAGTTATACGGCGGGTATGAAATTCCCTATCTTAACTGGATACCAATGATTATTTTTCTTGCATACCATTGTCAATTTGTGCGTAAACGTAGCAAACTACGAATGTTTCCCATGTTTATTTACACAATGATGTCATGCAACTGTTGACGTTATTGGCATCATTGTTGATGCACGTGACTTTTATCTCCCCCCCCACCACCCCCATGTGTTAGATCAAGCCTTCCATCACTCGTGTAAATGTGAATAACCTTATCCAGTATGCAAGTGAGAACAGCTAATTTATTGCATAACTTGCAGTGTGGGAGTGGAATAAAGCCATGAAATACACTGAATCGCAAAAGAAACGCAACTCAGGAATTTTCGCTATATATTGTACATACTGCACACTTAATTCCACATAATATTTCAAAGAAATCCCGAGATGTTTGGTAAAAAAAAGTTGCAGTTAATTAGAGAAAGGACACAACTGTGATGTTGTAGACGTTTTAATCACACTACACCTTGTAACAAGAAATTCATAAATGTTGAAGTTGCTCTTTGAAATATTGAGCCAGATCAGTACTGTATTTAACGTAAAGAGTTTGCAAAATGTTGCATCCTAAGTTTGCTTGAGCCAAACATGTACTATTCCAATAATGAAACTTTGAAGGAATACTATTTGCTGTATTAGTGTGTTGTTTTAGTATTTTTTCCAAAAGGAAAGGTCTTATGTAGCCAGGTACCATTCGATGAACAGCAGCATATTGTACATACAATATATAGCGGAAATTCCCAAGTTGCGTTTCTTTTGCATTTCAGTATATTTATCCCACTAGTGAAATAAGTTTGATCCTTTCCGGTGTGCATCGGTATTGCATTGTCGATTTCCGTAATCATTTTATTTTAAAATACTTGATTACGGAAATCATCAAGGTAATTCCGTTGTTCGGTGGCGTACAGAGAAGACCATGTCAACATACAAACATAAGACAACATCATTCGACAACATTATATATAGGCAACTACAAGGGAGGAACCATAAAAAATGCTCCTTATGAGGCTTTTAGGCCACCATTAAAAAATTGTTTGTTTGCAGTTTCCGACCCATGGCTTTTAGGGGTGGGTCGGTAGGTAGGGATATATATATATTTTTTAAACATTTTTATTATTAACGCATGCCCATCGACGGCATGCAAATATCGTGTGCTTCACTAGTATTATCCATAGATTTTTTTTTTAAAAAGGGTTTAGTTAAATATTAACAGAACATGCAAGAAAAAATAAAAAAAAATACTTGAAAAAAAAAAATAAAAAAAAAAAATTGAAAAAATTGAAAAAATTGTTTGGGTCGGCGGATTTGCCGTGGGTCGGTCGCAAACTGCAAACAAACAATATTTTAATTTAGGCCTTATGGAGATACGTGATAAATAGAATCTCACATTTGTGCCTATTAAATACTGAATTTAACTCGTTGGGTAAAATTGACACATGATGCGAGGCATCATATAATTTTACAAAACTTGTTTAATTCTTACGGTTGGCGGGAGGTGTACAGTACTGGTTCTACACAGGAAAAGTGGATGGTTTACCTCCACCACAAACAAATTGACCATCATATAATCTTACATGTGTTGAAAACGCCATACAAACAAACAATACATTCAATATAAAACAGGCACTCATGTATAAAGCTCCTCTGTTTGTCCCAAAGTTAAATGGGTGACCACTCTGTCTGATATCTCACCTTGATGACCCGTTCTAGATCATAGTGATGGTGGTAATCTTCTAGATACTGCAGGACATCTTGATGCTTGATGAATGATGGCAGGTCACTCGGAAATGGGAATCCTGGAAATGCCATCACTTCCTTTGGGAGATTTGTCCTGGAAATTAGGAATTCAGTATTAAAATGAGGCCAAAAAAAAACAGATGTGTTTCCTATTGCGTGCTCTAAAAAAATAGGGTAGGTTGGTAGGCATTTTTTTTTTTTTTTTTTTGGAGCAAGATATTGTCATACATGTATTTATCTCATAAACCCCATACAAGTTGATGATACAACTAAAAGTTTCTCTGTGATGTCAGTTTATCTATATATATTGTGATAAATCATTGTTCAGAACAATTTTTTTTTTTTTTTCATAAAAGGTTTTAAAAATAGGGTTGGTCGGGCCGACGGAAACACAGGTTGTTTTTTTTTGGCCTGAAGATATTAAAAACCTGACTTTTAAAATTCTACAACTGAAATGAACTGGGTTTTACGGCGCAGTTACACAAACAAAATTACAGGAGCCCAACAGGAATGAACATTCCATGTCCACCTTTTATTTACATCGAATGAAAATCTGCAGAATGGGCCTAGAACCTTGTCACCTGCAGTATAGGCACTCCATTTTAAGCTAGAGGCATGCTATATGTTTCTTCTTAGGCATGACCTAAAACAACACTGGGATGAGTTTCTATTCATTGCAACTCTAGTTTACTTTGGTTCTTATACATCATTTTCATATACATTTGACAACTTGATTACCAGTGTATCACAGTATATGCTGGTGTACACAATTCACTTACGGTACTTGACAATATGTAATTCTTTAAGTTCTTAAAATTTTAATATTTATATTGTTAAAAACATATACAATTAATGAGTTTTAAACATTAGTTTATACTGTAAACACATCACCTAAAGGTTGAATCAGTCAATCAATGCATCTCAAATACCACCTTTTTAGAAAAATCATGAAGTTTTTAGACATATTTTATTCATTTGTTTCTTTTTAAACCATTGTTTTAATCATGTTTGTATAAACTGTACACATATTCTATTTTGTCGGAGGACCATATGTTAGACTGGCTTGTAGCCAAATAGTTATCTTCTTGAAATAAAGATATCATTATTATGATTATTATTATCATCATAACTCTAGCCAACTTAAAGGGCATTTTCTGTAGTTTTCCATGTGCAGCATTTTGGGCGACTTTTCTTCTAAAACTATTGGATGGATTTTCCTAAAAATTTACAGGAATGTTGCTTTTGATGTCTAGTTGTACTATTTGTCTTGTTTTGTTTTTTTTAATTTTTTAATTGTTTTTTTTTAAATTTTATATTTTTTATTTTTTAATTTTTTTTTATTGTCTTTATTTAAATAAATGCCTATTATTAGATACATAAAATAGGAAAAATATAGCATTTTGTAAAAATTAAAAAAAAATTAAAAAAATTAAGCATAATGGTAGGGTTCCAAAAACCAATATTAAATCTCAATATGCATGGTGACCTATAATTTTTATTGCATATATTGTCTAAATATATATTCAAATAAGTGACTAGGAAGTTTGAACAAATTCTGTTATTAGGAACATAACAGAAAAGGAAAATATACCATTTCTATATAATTTCATACAAAACTCGGCCTTTTAGCATAGGGGTAGGGTTTCAAAAAAAAAAATTCTAAACAAGCATGGGGACCTGACATTTTTATTGCACATTTTCTTTTTATATATGTTAAACTATGTGCTTAGAAAGTTTAAACAAATTCTCTTATTGGGAACATACAAAAAAAAAGGAAATTGTATCATTATGGGCTAATTTGTGTATAAATTGTGGTAAGGCCACAAAAAATTAATTACCTGGTTTTCAGGCCACTTTTTCTGAGAAGAGATGCGGGCGTGCGCATTTTTTTTTAAATTTTACAGTGGTCAACAGACACGCGGGCGATTTTTTTTTTATCCAAACTTTAATTCCAATACATGTATTGATGCCAAATATCTCGAAATACATATGCAATAACCATTTGGATCAGCTCATCTCTATTGTCGATCATTACCTTATCATTTCTTCCCGACTTATGATTCTTTCAATAAAAATAAGTCTGTATATTTGTATTATTACAATCTCTACACAGAGTGCACTCGTTCCTCATTTGACTCTGTCAACGTCAAAGGAAGTAGGGCGAACGGTTAGGTCACGTGATTATTCAAAAAAGTTATGACGATGTTTATAATAAATCCTTTTGCGTGATCTGCAAAGATAAAATATAGACCTATATTAAATAATTTCAATTTTTATTTCTATGAGTTAATTTTTTTAAGTAATTTTCTGCTATCGAGCTTCGGTTTGAAATGTTTACATACGCGTATCGAGTGATATGACCTAAGTACGTATTAGTTTTGTAGTAAAATAATCCCGATTAAAACTAAATTGTTTTAGTGCATTATTTCAAATCTTGCAACATCTAATCTGCAGATATTCTGAAAATTATATTTACACAAGAAATAAATAAGTTTCAGGCAAACATATTCCAATTTAACAGGTTTAACCAAAATCTTGTAAATTAGTAGTTAGCAGAGATATATGTGAGTGAAAGGAACGATAACTCTGCGTGGAGATTGGTATTATTATTGCATGTTGTTGTGAGACTTTGTCGATTAGACGCTTGAATAAATCGCCTGTTCTGTAGCACCTACTAGTTCCAAGCGTCTCAAGCGTCTGACTCTTCTAGATTGGTACCCGTACGACTGCAACACTCGCAAGCTAGCGAGCAGAGCGGCAGATAGTCGGCCGCACACCAGTCTACCCACAAGGGGATTCCCCGGAGGTAGTTGCATGTAAAAATTGGAACGAACTTGGATGCGGAACTATTATTTTGAAATTTCGGTAGCGCATTTCAAATTTTTATTTTATTACTTTTGAGATAAATCGGCAATGCGACACCAAAAAAATACATGCGGGCGGGCCTGAGAACCAGGTAATTAATTTTTTATGGCCTAATGGTCTCAACAGATTTTGTAACAAAAATATAGGTTTTACATAAAGATGAGCTTTAAATGTTATTGTAATTAAATGCTCTTTATTTTAATACAATTTTAGCAGAATTGTTACCAATGAATAAATGATTAGACTTCAAAAATGTCTTATTTAGCTATTTCATGGACTTGTTCAACTTTTTGGACAGATTGACATGACGGTGGCATTACAAATTATTTTTTAAAATTTTAACAATCATGGTGACTTACAGCGTATTAGTCAGCCAAACGTGCAGCTGTCTTTTGCACGGCCGTTTTTGAAAAATCGCGGCCAATGGAGGAGTGGTTGGGGTAAACATGTTCTTTTTTTTTTTTGCTAAACAACACTTCCAAACTCTTACTTTCTCAATAATGTTATGTTTGTATACATTTATAGAAGAAAGATGATCTAAAATGCACCTTTTTCACCTTTATCTGTGAAAATAAATTACCAAAGAGACACCCACTTGTCGCAAAGTGGTGCATAATGCGTGTTAGCAAATAACTTTGCACACCCTGTTTGCATATTTGCACACCCAGTTCTTGAATTTCTGCCTAATACACTGGTGACCTTCCTTTATTTTTGCCTTTTCTGTCTATATATAACAGACTTACTGTACAAAAAGTTTAAAGAAATTCTGTTATGCAGAAAAAACTATAGAAAATGTCTTTAAAGCCATTTTTAACGCATTTCATTGTTATTGACAGTCTAGTAATACTCATAAATGCATTAAAACAAAACTAAATGACATCATGTTTTCCAGGGTTAAACGTCACATGACTTGATTTGTGACAGGTTATCAACTATTCAATAGTCGTATATGTTTGAATGTCAACCCAATCAGATTCCGTTCATTCCAGTAGGTCAAGATATTCCCAGTGAGTAGGTAAAAATAAAGGGGTTTACTCGGACTTTATCCTCAATCTCTATATGAAAAATGAAAATATTAGACCATAATTTCAATTAAATGTATGCTGTTTTAAAATCAGAAAAATAAAGCTTTTAATATAATTTAATATCAACACAAACTAGTTTTATATAGGGCTAAAGTCAGTTGAGCAACAACGATAAACACTGTGTTTCCCTACCAGAATGTGGAGGTCCTAATAATTTGACCAATCAGTACTCAAGACTCTTTTATTTTATTGATCACTGATTGGTCAAATTATTTTGATGATGTCATGTGAAAGTTATGCATTGCAGGATTTTGGCAAGTGCGTTAGAATACATCGGAACTCTGGTTACCTCATGTTCTTATACATGCTGGACTGGACTGGGAATCCCTTGCTGTCAGTTCCCACTTCATCTGTATACTTCCACGTGCCTCCGACACCAGACTGTTGTTCGAACCCCACCGCCTCAAACAGTGTTGGTCTTGCTGTGAGATGTCTCAGTGCACACAGACCTGCTGCGCCACAACCAATCACTGCTATCCGCATCACCATTCTCAATTATTAAGCTGATGTTTTTACCTGGAAACAGAACTTGCAATTAGCCATCTAGCAAGTTTATTGAGAGTTAAGCCTTAACCCACTACCCACTACATATATATAATGGACTGTTCTTTCTTTGAATAAGACCATTCCATTTAAGTGACAAAGGGATGTTTTGGGGGAAATGACTGATCAGCAGCTGGACATGGTAACCTGATCAGCCTGCGAGTATAAAGGCTTTTATAGTCATGCTTAGCGATGTAAGGGTTAAATAACTCCAAGGTTCCAGTATCTTGTTTTGTAGGGCCATCCTTATAAAATATATTTGTTTGCTGTTTCCCGACCCAGGATTTTATAAGTGGGTAACGTCATGGCCCCCATTATCGTGGTATATCGTGGTGAAACGTGAACTGCGCTACAACCATTATAATTGTTCTCGATTTCAATGACCTCTGAATTCAGTAATATATCATCTTTGTTTACATTGACAAAATTGTCTCCCGTGAATCACTTTTTACCGGATGTCGTGAACTATTCCGATTGGGTCGGAAGATTCCATTATTGATAGAGGGTCCCCATTATCGTGGCAATTCGAAAAATGATCCAAATGAGATATTTAAAGGGTAAACCATGTTGTGAAGTTAATTAAAACTTTATTCAGACAAGGTTTTATTGATGTAACCTGATTTACACATATAATATCAGCTAAATCTTAAATTGGATAATTGTAGCGGACACGTGTTTTCTTACCTACTTTTTGCGTATTGCATCAGATCACTACTGTACCGTATAAACTCTTAAAATGTACATATACTTAAGATTTTTGATTTCTTTGCAAATGGTAAGTAAAAAGGAATTAGAAATATAAATATAGTATTTTTTTATGTTCTATAATTATTTTAAATCAAAAACACAAGCTTCAAAAGCCAGTCCATGATCGCTCTTTCTTCAGTTTAAAACCCACACATCGATAATTTGGCTTGGCAGAGTAAATGCTCTTTATTATAGGAAGTACGGTATGTGCTGCGCAATGTCTTTTTATGAATGCCCCTTCAGGAAAATGGAATAGTCCGAACTGGTGCGACCCAGTAGAAGCAGCGTCTGCATTCTGGGACAACAGATGGATGAATGTAAACACGAAGTAACTTTGTTATGGGGATATATATGAGGTAGAAACATTGTCCAAACTTAAACAATAGTTGTTCTTTAATAGATTTGTACTTTTTATAATGCTTTAGGAAAATTGATGCAGTTGATATTTCAAAAGTGTTGGGGATTCCCTTCTGGTAAAAATAGCTGACGAGCTGTGACGTCACTCATCGTCATATATCATAAATATCGCGTAATGACGTACCACGATAATGGGAATACCACGATAATGGGGGTCATGACGTTAGGCATGTAGGTGAATTTTTTTTTTGCCAAAGACAGTAAAAAAAACATAAGAAATTAAAGAAAAATATACTAAAAACAGTAAAAAAAATATTTTGCTAAAGAATTGCTATAAAAAGTTTTGGGTAGCGCCCTTTTTGGTGGGTAGGTAGGGAAACAGCAAACCAACAATTTTTTATGGTTGGTCTAGTATATACAAAAATAAAGCTAAAGATGCTTTATTTTCCATGTTTGTTAACATAAATGACTGTCACAGCGCTATTTTTTCACTATTTTGGGAATGGGTCCGGGTCCGATCAGATGGGGAAAAAAAGTTGTTTGGCTCAGTCTGTTCCGATTAACTAAAACTCACTAACCCAGGTCAAAAGTCAGAAGCGGCAATATAATATTCAACAAAAAGGTCAATACAAATTATTTAATAAAATAAAATAACGCTCTAATTATAACAATTTAAAGTTTATTGAAAAGAAATCTGGGTCCAGTTCGGTCCTAGAGCTGTTGATGAGGAAGCATCGGCATATTTGTTCATTGTCTGAAGCAATACTTTTACTTGGACCTGCTTGCTCCGCAGAATTAAGGGAAGTTGATTTCTTGTGTGGTTCGCCTTTTTCATGTAAAACAATCGATTCCAATTTAAAATTATTACTTCCCTGAACAAACGACAATAACTTGTCTTTTTCGTCGGTGGCGAACTCGACGCCGTATGAACAAAACATTTTCCTGTGAAATGCGAGCCAGACTCGCCCTTTCATCTTTGCATTTCAATGAGAGATGTGATGCTGGTTTGTGTAACTATCATGCTTTACCCAGTGAGCTGATATTGGTGAGAATTAACATCCATCATGACATCCTTTGGATTATTTATTATTTCAAAGAGCTTCTGCTTACAAGGAAGAATTTCGGTACGAGTTGTTGGGATAAAATGGGCCAGAACTTTCAGGAAATAAAATGACAGCTGGTAAAACAACAAAATACATAGTGTTGGACATATAATATCATACATATATCCATGTCTTGCATCAACGTCTTAATGGGAATTACCTTTTTAACTCGATTTCTTCCGATAAAAGCATGCGTCTGACGGACCTATTTCGTGTTTGTCATTGAGGGACTTCGATCACTAACTATAGTTTAACTATGGTCGGTCGTTGACAGTAGAGGGTTCCACATCAGACAGTGCAGCAGTGCTAAGCGGAGTCCCTCAGGGTACCGTCCTCGGCCCGCTCCTGTTCCTCCTCTTTATAAATGACCTCCCAGACAAGTTAGCCTCTAAAACAAGACTGTTTGCAGATGATGCCATTGTATACAGACAGATAAGGAAAGAAGATGATTGCCGAGCTCTCCAACAAGACCTTCTGACGCTAGCAGATTGGGAACAGAAATGGGGCATGGAGTTCCACCCACAGAAATGTAGTATTCTCCGTGCCACAAGGTCCAAGAACCCTAAAATCCACAACTACAGATTAAAAGGGCACATTCTACTAGCATCTGACACAACCAAGTACCTAGGCGTAGACCTCCAATCAACTCTTTCCTTCAAAAACCACATCGACAGAGTCAGTAAAAAGGCTAATTCTATGCTAGGGTTCCTGAGGAGGAACCTAAGATCACCGAAAGAGGACACCAAGACAAATGCATATATTAGTCTGGTGAGACCACATGTGGAGTATTGTGCGTCAGTTTGGAACCCACACCATGCAGACCAGATCCATAAACTAGAAATGGTACAAAGACGAGCGGCGAGGTACGTTACCAGCCGCTACAGAAATACCAGTAGTGTAACCTCCATGTTGGATCACCTGCAGTGGCAGACACTTGAAGACAGACGTTCCAAGCTCCAACTAACACTCCTCTACAAAGTGGTCAACGACTTAATAGACATCCGCTGCTCAGAGTACCTAACTCCGTCTACAACACGTACAAGAGCACTACATTCCAGGAAATTCCAACACTTTTCTGCAAAAACGGACACATTCAAGTTTAGTTTCTTTCCGAGAACTATCCCTGCCTGGAACTCACTCCCAGCTGCTGCAGCTGAGGCCCCCTCCTTGGTACACTTTAAGAGGGAGCTTTCCGCTCTCAGCCCTTAAACCAGAATATCAACTAAACCTACTATGAGTCAAGTGATGATGTGAAGCTGTGTCAGCAGGGACACACTTGTCCCTGGTACCGCCTCGGAAGCTGAATTGGTTCATAACAGATGATTCTATGTAGGTTTGGGCATCTTACCTGTACCTCTATCTTTATTACCTATACCCATTTATTCTTGTATTTATTTACCTTATAGCAATATTTACGTCTATTATTGTCTTTATTATTTATTCTAGTTCATCCTGTACTTGCTTCTCTTAACTCTTTTTTTTATCTTGGCTCACATTAATAACCGCGATGAAAAGTCGTTTTTCCGTTGAATGATTGTCATATTTTGACAGATCAACGTATAATATAGGGCCATAATATAGATGTAGATGTAGATGTAGACTGGTCCCCTGACGTCCTTGACACATCGTCGCCAAAGAACATTCGTTACGATTGGGCACCAGTCTAGATCTGCGCATGTCTAGTTATAGTCTCGGCCAGCTAGACCGTATCATGCATATGTCTTACTTGTTCTGGATCCGTGTAGCATAGTGTAACGAAGAAATCAGAAGCGGGCCGGGTGACCGAGGCTAGTCTAGTTATAGCTACAGAGTCCCTATGAGTGACTTCGATCACGAACCATAGTAGCCGTAGTATAACTATGGTCAGATCGAATACCGATCTGGTTTAACCAGCATGACGTCATCAGTCTACTATAGTTCAACCCACGGCAAGGGGATGGTTGCTCTGGTTCAAACATGGCGGACAAAAATAAACTTTCACAAATTTGAAACTAACTTTGTTGTATCTTCGGCATTTATAGACATTTGACTTGAGTTATAAATGTGTTATTTGTATGTAGTCAGTTACTCGATACATGTATGCAATTGCACCAACAATTAACTGTTTACAGCGAATTATTTGAGAAATTGAGTTGCCGGTGTCGAGGTAAAAAACTTATGGTTTAAATGCACCATGTATCGGCATAGTCTAAAACCTGGGATGGAATGGAATTGGAATGGAATGAGACTTTGATTACAATCGCATTCCATTCCATTCTAGTATAAAGTTCCCATTCCATAATTTAGTCTGTGACACATGTACTGAGTATAGGATAAAATATGGAATGAATCTGGAAGAAAATTGGAATGAAAACATGTGAAATATGCTTATTTTACATTGTAAGGCTATCAGGAAAGCATGGGAACACAATGTAATATATCTGACATGTTCTAACCTATTGGTATTATAACCTCTAACCACACACACACAGACTGGCACAGCAGACTATCACACACGCACACGCGCGCGCGCGCGCGCACACACACACACCAACATTGACATAATTATGTACATGGCAGATACATGTACGCAAACTAACAAAGACAGTGCACAATATGATAGCATTTTAGTGTAGTAATACTCAATTTGGTGTATGTCAATAGGTACTACTGTCTCGCCGCAGAGCGATAGCGGTAGGTATGGCTTCGCATGCAATCGTTCTGAGTTCAAACCCCGCTGAGTGCACTAGTTTTTCCTCGTCCGTAGCATGGTCGGTGGAATTGCCTTTGATGAATGCATAGCATAAAATCTTTTAATTCAATACAGACAAAGGGCGGAGCTTTACCATACTATAACGTCCGATAAATTAATGGAAGAGCACCATACTACACAAAAATAAATAGAGTCTGTCACAGCTTATTAGTGCCTAACAAGTTCTTTTTCTATGTTTAGCGTCATTGGGTTGGTACGTTTTTGAATGTCTTGGCCAAACAAAACAAAACATTTTTGACATTCATATGGAAACCATCGGAAACGTATTTACACGTCGACGACAACGCAAAACAAGTTATAAAATGACCAGGGAAATGAACAACTTGATCAACTACATCAATTCCTAATTGGAATAAACAAAATTTTTACTTGTTTTGTTGTTTGAATATGGTGTCGGTTGAAAAACGTCCAAATAATGATGAACAATACAGCTGTTTTTTTACGATGGCCCATTTGTACGGTGTTCCGTAAGGGCCATCGTACCATCGCGCATCGACCTTTACAAGTCGATGCGCGATGGTACGATGGCGATGGCACGATGGTACGATGGCGATGGTACGATGACGATTGTACGAGGGCGATGACGCGATGGTCATCGCCATCGTACCATCGCCATCGTACCATCGCGCATCGACTTTAAACGCGATGGTACGATGACGCGTCATCGCCATCGTACCATCGCGTCATCGTACTATCGCCATTGTACCATCGTGCCATCGCCATCGTATAATCGCGCATCGACTTGTAAAGGTCGATGCTCGATGGTACGATGGCTCTAACGGAACATCGTACATTTGGCTCACATTAACTTCATTTCTATTTCTTCACTTCCGAATTTCGCATTGCGGATTCCGCATTTATAAGTAGGTAGTAAATAAGTAGTAGGAGTAAAATACTACTACTACTACTACTTCTACTATATCTACAACTACTACTACTACTACTACTACTATACTACCACTACTCCAACCACAATAATAGTAATGATAATGATAATGATAATGAAAATAATAATAATAATAATAATGATAATGATAATAGTATTAATAATAATGTATGCGTGCACGTGCATGTATGTGTTTTGTGAAATGACAGTGTTAAAGATGCAGTTACTTCTCACATTTTAGATTTAATAATAGTGTAATATAAAGATGTTTGAATATTGCCAGTGACCACGAATGTTGTTTTTTTTATATTATAAAATCCATAACCTTAAATTAAATTCTATATACAGAGGATCTTACTTACATGAGTACTCATTCATTATTGAATTTATTAAACGAATTGGCAAAATGATATAATGCTAGGCTATTGCCGAGCATAATATCATTTTTGCTAACGAGTTTAATAAATTCAATAATGAGCAAGAACGAATGTTAGATTCTATTTATCATAACACACATATCGACTTTTATTGCATTTTGCCTGTCGTTTTGACACGCGAAACCGACATAAACCGTGGGAATTGGATCATAGTCATTATCGATATTTTTTTGACAATGCATACTAGGCTTATTTGCATGCTTATATAACTAGTAGTATATCGAAAATATAGAATGGTGTTATTCCACTCCCACACCGTAAGTTATGTGATAAAATCGGAATATCCCTGTTGATCCTTTGTAAACGTATATACTATTAAATGCCATAAATATACACAAACTCAAATTTGAGTATCTGTTGATCCTTGGCACACTATAAAGTTCAATATAAAATATAAGGGCGCAGTCGGCTTATTTTGACTGCTATTTTAGTACACATTGAAATCAGAGGACAAAATTAAATTAGGTACGGCATACGGAACCATAATACAACTCAACCCTCCCACCCCATCCTCTTCAGTTTTTATGGGTTTTTCGCATTTTTTCGATTTTTATTTTTTCGGACATTGACAAATAATTGTACGCACTTGCATAGGTGCGTAAGTCTAGTTACGCGCCTGCTCTCTTAAAATCTAATTGGTACGAATAAACTGTAATCTTATATCCGAAAGTTCATACGCGGATCCAGGATTTTACCTCGAGGGGGAGCATAAGTTTTCACAATAACAAGAAAACTACAACACATGTTTCTTTTCATTTTTTTCAGGATGGTGTATCTAGGGGGTGTCCAGGGGAAGTTCCAGAGTCGGTCCAAACTTTACAAACCTTAATATTTTATGTAATTTATAAAATCTCAGTCCGGCCCTTCACACGGCCTTCCCTCTGGATCCGCTAGTGATCCACTCTGAATTTATACTCCAACCTGGATCCGCTAGTGGTATACACCACACACACACATACCAATAAAATATTTCCTGACTTCTGAATTCCGAATTCCGCATTCCGCATTCCGAATTCCGCATTCCATAATAATGTTTTTTTTCCTTCATATTTGCACTAATACTAAATAAGAGTATTTTTGAAAATCTTAGATTTTATATTGAAGTTTATAGTATGTATATACAAAGGATTAACAGATACTCTCCCCGTGCACATGTGGTTGCCGGGGTAGAATACAACCACTGCAAATCTTGCTAGAGGCAGAGGGGTAGGAACCCCCTTCATGTTCATTTTGTCATTTATATCATGCTCATTCAATGTCTTCATCATGACACCGCGTATGCAAACGTGGAAACGTGGCTCCATCCTAAATGGAGTGTTTACTATAGAATTTGCAGAAACTCTGCAGTTCAGCAGATTAGAAGGTTCGAGGCCCATTCTCCATATTTTATCTGGATGTAAATGGAGGATGAGTCTGACATGTTCATCCCTGTTAGGCGCCATATAACCTTTCATGTGTTGGTGCGCCGTAAAACCCAATTCAATTAACTGATACTCGAGTAGGAGTTTGTGTATATTTATAGGGTATAAGAGTAGGAGTTTGTGTATATTTAAAGGGTATAATAGTATATACGTTTATGGTGTATTTATACAGAGGATGCACGGATACTCAGCTTATAGGGAATTTAATTTAAAATATGTGGTTTATATAAAAATACAACGATCGTGGTCACTGGCAATATTCATACACTTTTATATTACATGATTATTAAATATAAAATGTGAGAAGTAATTGCATCTTTAACAGTAACACTGTGATTTCACAACACACATACATGCACATGCACGCATATATTATTATTATTATCATTATTATTATTATTATTATTATTATTATGGTCTAACTCTAGCAAACAATAAACAATAGCTCTTTTTCTTATCATTTTGACTGGTCATTTATGCCTATAAACTATATTATTATTATTATCTTACTACCTACTTCTAAATGCGGAATTCGGAATACGGATTGGGAATGCGGAAAGCGGAAGTCAAGAAATAGAAGTGAAATAAAGGTGAGCCAAATGGGCCATCGTAGTTTTTTTCCTTTCGGCTGTTCGTTTCTTTGTTCTTGCCTGGTAGGTAGGTTTCGAGAAAGCAACGTTGTTTTTCTCAGTATATTTGTTTTGAAGTATGACTGCATCAGCCAGAGGAGAAATGTTTATTTACAGTATATTTTTTATTTGTTATGCAGGATGACTCTTTCAACCAGAGGAGAAATGTTTGTTTTCATTAGATGTGTTATGTAGGATGACCCGCTAAAGATAGAAAAAACTCGGTATGGCCTTATTTAAAAACCTCGATGGGCTTAGCCCATCTCGGTGTTGTATGAAGTCAGTTGGTAACCAACTCGCTGAGACTAGACTCTATATAGACTATTACATATTTGTTCATGTGCCTGTATTCAGTTGGCAACCAACTCGCTGAGACTAGACTCTATATATCACACATTTGTTCATGTGCCTGTATTTATTCTAGTTTTAGTTGTTAATTTTGGATTGACATATATTTATATGATAAAGTAAACACATTCCAGGTTTTACACTATGCCGCGTAAAACTATAGTTTAACTAGAGTAAGTTCGCATTACTCCTTTACTAGACATGCGCAGATCAACGACCATAGTTAAACTATAGTTAGTGATCGAAGTCCCTCTATATCAATCGATTTCTTCTTTGTAGGCGTGTCTTTCACCAGATTCTGACTTTTCTCGTGATCAGTCGTGTATACAACCAGTCTCAAGACTCGCATTTGAAATCGCGCGTTTAACTTATTAAAAAGTCTACTTTACTTTAGTAAATAGTTGGAAATAGTTGGAAACCACGGTTAGTAAACAAACATAGGTATTTTAAATAACGTTCTTAACGTTCTTATCGTGTTGTAAACCAGGATAAAGAATTAAAGAATTAATTAATTAAAACCTATCGGAGGTATTAATCAAAGTAGGTGTTTATAACATAATACATCGCGTGCCGTATTGCGTAATTCGCGCGTACCACCGTGTTTTCTGTGTTAAAAGCTGATATATTGTGTTGTATTGTATAGTTCTGTGTTGTGCTGTGCAAAAAAGAAAAGAAAGATAGGAAACAAGTAAGTGTTTAGGAAAACTAACATTAAGATATTTTAGTAACCATTGTTTAATCAGTGTTTAATCCATTGTCAAATTGTTACTTTCTAGCAAAAAGCATTACATTTTTGAAAAAAACGGAAACAAGTCTAATTCTGATTGGTAATAGCAAATTGTCTTCCTGGCTCTGATTGGTCCATTTTTCAAGCCGGTTTTGTGAAATTAGGCTTATCTTCATAATCATTTAAATTAGATTTATCACCAGTAAAGTTAGTGTGTACACTAAGCCAGGTTCCTAAAACCATTTCAAGATTTGTGTCTAATGTTCTAAACAAATTCCCTTACTAAATCTTATTTTCTAACATATCGAGTAATTCGCGTGTTTCACTGTGCTGTTCTGTGTTGAACTGTGATATTGTCTGCTATATTGTAATTTGTCTTGAATTGTGATATTCTGTGCTATATTGTATTTTGTGTTAAATTGGATATTTTGTGCTATATTGTGCAGCTCTGTGTTGTTCTGTGTGTTGCTGTGTAAGGAAGAAGAGGAAAATAAGTAAGACAGAAAGCAAGTAAGTTTAGTGGACATATTAACACCAAGATATTTATAATAACCAGCTCTTAATCCATTATCAAATCTCTAGTATTTCGCAAAAAGCGTCAAAATCCTTGGAAAAAACCGGAAACAAGCTTGAATCTGATTGGCTAAGAGCAAATAGCAAATTGAAATAGCAAATTGTCTTCCTGGCTCTGATTGGTCCATTTTTTAATACAAATTGTGAAATTCATTTAGCTCTCATAACCATCTTCAATTGTCAAATCTTCTAATATTTTCTAAGCAATCTTATTAGGGCTAGTCCAGACTCTATTGTGCCCATTGACGTGTTCGTTGGCGGACGGACTATAAACCTAAGAACTACACACACACACACACGAAGGAAATCATTTACTGTATATACATCGACCAATGCACATCGTACCTATACACAGGTAACAGTAATCTTTACAAAAAAAAAGTTAGCTTCTTTCGGGGCTCGAACACATTACCTTCTGATTTCAAATCCTGTGCTCTATCCTATCTATCTATCTATTGATACTGCAGCACCCCATCACGGGGATTATGTGCAGGTGCGCGTCTGTGCAGTGTGAGTAGTTAAAAGAAAGATAAAATAGTTTTAAAATCAAGTGAGAGTGAGATAAAAGTATGATAGTGTTATAATGTTAAAGGTCCGAAGAAGACAAAGTGATTTTTAAAGTAAGAATAAAAACAAGCTTCCTGTCTATGGCATGGAGTGGGTGACTGAGCACACTGCCAGTTTGAACGAGTTCAGGTCTGGCAGCATTGCAATGTCGACTGGTAGTCGAATTCACAGTACGATTGCAAGGGGAAAGAAAGAATACTTGTAATAATCAGCAGTAGTGTGTATTTGTCTAAAGGCAAGGGGGTGGGATTGGCGGGGAATTCTCATGGGCTGTATGACATATGGGGGTATGGGTACAGCAACAAGGCAGTGGATTATTTTGAAAAAGAGACATAACCTGGCATCTGATCGTCTGTTTTCAAGGGACCTCCATCCTAATTTACCTAGCTTGTCAGTGACACTGGCGTGTTGGGAATAGTTATTTACGGTCCATCGGGCTGCTCTTCTTTGGACCATTTCTATCTTATTTATGTTGGTCTTTGTGTAGGGGCTCCAGACAGGGGAAGAATACTCAAGAAGGGGGCGCACTAGTGTTTTGTAGGCGACCTCTCTTATACCTGTATTTTTTTACCTTATGTTCCTTTTTACAAACCCCAGTGTCCTGTTTGCAGATGTGGTTGTTCTGCTGATGTGGTTGTTCCATGATAATTTTTTGCTTATGTCCACTCCAAGGTATTTCGAGCTTTCAACGGTTTCTAGAATCTGGTCATGTAGGGTGTACTGGGATGGGATGGGTTTTCTTTATCGTGTAATTTGTATAATAGTACACTTACTTGGATTAAACTCCATGTCCCATCTTGTTTCCCAATTTTCTAACCGTCTCAAGTCCTCTTGGAGTATTTGAGCGTCTTGGAGAGAGGATACTGCCAGATAAACAGCTGTGTCATCGGCAAAGAGTCTTACCTGGGATTTAATAGAGTCTGGTAGGTCGTTTATATAGACCAGGAATATATCCACTTAACTACAACGCTACTTGAGAAAATAGTATACTAACTACCATATATTATGAGGCAAATTAACTTAACATATTTGAACGCAACTAATGATGGATCAATAAATATGCAGTCCATATTGTCGCACGTGTAAATTAAAATTGATTGTGTAATACGGTATCTTATCAATATGAAACTAATACTTCGCCTCAAATCAACCATATCTCGACTTGTTATTTAGCGCTTGATGAGTTTGTGTGCGCGCTCTTGTTATTACGTAATGCCTATTTAGTGTTAAAAATGCTACAACATACCAATAAATAGCAGTGGTCTAGAGGTTCAGTTTAGCTTTCAAATCTTACAAGTGCAAGGCTATGGTCCAAATCCCGTTTCGGGCAACTATTTTTTTATAGTGAGGCCTCTATAGCCCAGTGGTAGAGCACTGGGCCCACAAGCGGAAGGTCGTGGGTTCAAACCCCGCCGGATGCTGGTCTCTCCATTATCATCTTTCATTTATTCATTGCTAATCATTCATTACCATTCGGCAAAAATCCACCTTCTCGGCCCTCAAATTTGCTTCATGAGTAGTTAGTACCTCACTGCTGTCTTGTGACGATGTTAGGCCGACGTTCACTGAAAGAAGGGAAGCTGTAGACAGAAATTCGTTGGTTCTTCGTATGGCGCGTCTAAAGTATGCAGTGGCCAGTAGCCTAGTAGTGGCATAGTAGCTTGAATGGAGTACCATGGAGTACTAGGGGGAGGCTGTTTCACAGCAATAGACAATAACAGAAGACATATCAGCAATGTCCCAGAAACAGTACAATCCCAAGGAAAAAAGAGAAAAATCAGGTGAACTGCGGGTGAACAGCGAGAGTCGTCGCAGAAACGGAATATACAGCGAGGCTTCAGCAGAAAGTATGTCAGAACAGATCACCATCTAGTAGGAGGGACAACAGCAGAGCTGGCGGAAGACGGAGTGAGGGGAGGCGAAAGAACGGAGCAGATAAAAGGGGTTGAGAAGGTGGGCCAAAAAAAACAAAAAAAACAACTATTTTTTTATCACATATATTCTGGAGCCGTATATTTATCGATGTTACCTGTACGTAAATAAAAATGTGAAATTTTAGTGAGTAGTAGTTTTTATTTATCCTCGCCCTATGGCACTAGGCCTTTTGGCGAGCTTTTTGATAGATGATTACAGTTGGATGGATCTAGGAGTTGGGAAGTCGTCCAAGGTGGTTTACCGTAGAACAGCAGCAGTAGATGGTTAGTGAAGAAATCCAACGTTGATAGCCAGAAGTTGAAGATTAAATCCAAGTAGATTATAAATTCCGTTGAAGATTTTGGCCAATCGGATTGCCTGCAGAAATGTGACTAGGTCAATTCGATTGCCGGCTCGAAAAGATGATTTGATGCTCCCCGACCAATCAGGACACAGGAGATTTGAAGCCCATCTAGTAGGTCAATCCTGTTGATTGAGAATCCCGTGGTTGTTGTCCCGTGATGTTTACGTCCTAGAACGTAACACAAAATGGTTGACGACCCCCGGAAAGTTCCTCAACTTTTGCGGAGGTGATGTTACGGCGTCCTCCATTCTGTGTATGCTCCATGGTCTCCTCCGCCATATACGCCGTCGTCTACTGGGTTATCAGTAATACAGCTGATACAGTGACACCAGCACACGACAGGTGTAGATCTCGTAGGTTGAGTGTATCCGTGGTGGTTACGTCTCGGCAGATTACAAAAAACGGCCCTGAGATGGGCCACGGTATCACCCTAGTGTGGGGTGTATACCATATCGGAACCTGTTTCAGTGCTGATGACAACTAAAACACTACATGTTCCGGATCCCCCTGCAGGACGCGTCGATATCGCTTGAAGAAACCGTTGTAGATGGACACGTTCTGCTGGTTCGATGGTCTGAACGGGAACGGATGTTAAGCAAGTGTCTTTCTGCCTGTGAAATTTTACGTATCGATTTCTCCTTATATACCGACTTTTGGGGTGTTCGTTGATTTGAAACTACTTCACACGTGACTCATTCATATTCATGAGTCATTACCAGTTAAAATAGGGACTGTACAGCTTTAAGGAGTAATGCGAACTTACTCCAGTTAAACAATGGATAATTGCGGCACAGTGTAAAACCTGGAATGTGTTTACTTTATCATATATAGATATATGTCAATCAAAAATTAACATCTAAAACTATAGTAAATACTGGCACATGAACAAATATGTAATATATAAAGTCTAGTCTCAGGGAGTTGGTTACCAACTGAATACAGGGACATGAGCAAATATGTAATATATAAAGTCTAGTCTCAGGGAGTTGGTTACCAACTGAATACAGGGACATGAGCAAATATGTAATATATTGAGTCTAGTCTCAGCGAGTTGGTTACCAATTGACTTTCATACAACAACGAGATGGGCTTATTAGCCCATCGAGGTTTATAAATAAGGCCATACCAAGTTTTTTTCTATCTTTAGCAGGTCACCCTACCATGGATTTATATGTACACGTGTACATATAAATCCATGATAACACATCTAATGAAAATAAACATGTCTCCTCTGGTTGAAGGGGTCATCTTGCATAACAAATAAAAATTATTCTGTAAATAAACATTTCTCCTCTGGCTGATGCAGTCTTACTTCAAAACAAATATACTGAGAAAACCAACATTGCTTTCTCGAAACCTACCTACCAGACAGGAAAAAACAAACGAAGAGTCGAGAAAAAAAAATACGATGGCCCATTTGGCTCACATTTAATTCACTTCTATTTCTTGACTTCCGCATTCCGCATTCTGAATTCCGCATTCCTAATTCAGCATTCCGCCTTCCGAATTCTGCTTTCCGAATTCCGCATTCCGAATTCCGTATTTAGAAGTAGGTAGAAAGTGTATGAATATTGGCAGTGACCACGATTGTTGTATTTTATATAAACCACATAACCTTAAGTTAAATTCCCTATTACCTGAGTATCCGTGTATCATTTGTATAAATACACCATAAACGTATATACTATTATACCCTATAAATATACATAAACTCCTACTTGACTATCTGTTAATTGAATTGGGGTTTTACGGCGCACCAACACATGAAAGATTATATGGCGCCTAACAGGGATGAACATGCCAGGCTCATCAAGATAAAATATGGAGAATGGGCCTCGAACCTTCTAACCTGCAGAACTGCAGAGTTGCTGCAAATTCTATAGTAAACACTCCATTTACGATAGAGCCACGGTTCCACGTTTACATACGCGGTGTCATGATGAAGACCTTGAATGACCATGATAAAAAATGACAAAATGAACATAAAGAGGGGTCCTACCCCTCTGCCTCTAGCGGGATTTGCAGTGGTTGTATTCTACCCAGGCAACCACACGGAGAGAGGATCTGTTAATCCTTTGTATATACACACTATAAACTTCAATATAAAATATAAGACTTCCAAAAATACTCTTATTTAGTATTAGTTCAAACATGAAAAAAAACGTTATTATGGAATGCGGAATTCGGAATGCGGAATGCGGGAATTCAGAAGTCAATAAATATTTTATTATGTGTGTGGGTGGTGTATATCACTAGCGGATCCAGGGTGGAGTATAAACTCAGAGTGGATCACTAGTGGATCCAGAGGGAAGCCCGTGCGAAGGGCCGGACTGAGATTTGATAAATTACATACAATATTAAGGTTTGTAAAGTTTGGACCGCCTCTAGACCTCCCCCTGGACACCCACTAGATACATCGTCCTGAAAAAATCGAAAAGAAACGTGTATTTCTTTTGTTATTGTGAAAACTTTTGCTCGCCCTCGAGGTTAAATCCTGGTTCCGTGTATGAACTTTCGGATATAAGATTACACAGTTTATGCGTACCACTTAGATTTTAATAGAGGGTAATGCCATCGCCTTATAGACAATGAAAAAGACAACACACAAAAAAGGACGTTTGTTTTTTCATGTTTGCTTTAATAGTAAGTGTATTTTTGACAATCTTATATTTTATATTGAAGTTTATAGTGTGCCAAGGATTAACAGATACTCAAGTTGGAGTTTGTGTATATTTATGGGATATAATAGTACATTGTATATAACTTTACAAAGGATTAACAGGGATATTCAGATTTTATCACATAACTTACGGTGTGGGAGTGAAACAACACCATTCTATATTTTCGATATACCACTAGTTATATAAGTATGCCTAGTATACGCTGTCAAAAAATATCGATAATGACCATGATCCAATTTCCACGGTTTATGTCGGTTTCGCGTGTTAAAGCGACAGGCAAAATGCAATGAAAGTCGATATGTGAGTTATGTGATAAATAGAATCTAACATTCGTTCTCATTCATTATTAAATTTATTAAACTCGTTAGCAAAAATGATATAATGCTCCGCAAGAGCCTCGCATTATACTCGTTTAATAAATTCAATAATGAATGAGTACTCATGTAAGATCCTCTATATAATTATAGAATTTAATTTAAGGTTATGGATTTTATATTATAAAAAATACAACATTAGTGGTCACTGGCAATATTCATACATCTTTATATTACATGATTATTAAAGATAAAATGTGAGAAGTAACTGCATCTTTAACACTGTGATTCCACAAAACACATACCTGCACGTGCACGCATACATTATTATTAATACTATTATTATTATTATCATTATTATTATTATTATCATATCATTACTATTATTGTGGTAGTGGTAGTATAGTAGTAGTAGTAGTAGTAGTAGTAGTAGTAGTAGTAATAGTAGTTGTAGTAGTAGTTGTAGCAGTAGTAGTAGTAGTAGTAGTAGTTGTAGTAGTGGTAGTAGTAGTAGTACTAGTAGTAGTAGTTGTAGTAGTAGTAGTAGTAGTTGTAGTAGTAGTAGTTGTAGTAGTAGTAGAAGTAGTAGTAGTAGTAGTAGTAGTAGTTGTAGTAGTAATAGTAGTTGTAGTAGTAGTAGTAGTAGTAGTAGTTGTAGTAGTAGTAGTAGTAGTTGTAGTAGTAGTAGTAGTAGTTGTAGTAGTAGTAGTAGTAGTAATAGTTGTAGTAGTAGTAGTAGTAGTAGTTGTCGTTTACTCGTACTACTTACTTACGACCTACTTCTAAATGCTTAATTCGGAATGCGGAATGCGGAATTCGGAAGTCAAGAAACAGAAGTGAAGTAAATGTGAGCCAAATGGGCCATCGTAAAAAACAGCTGTATTTTTCATCATTCTTTGGACGTTACCATATTCAAACAACAAAACAATTTATAATGATACTCATGTAGTAAAAGTTTTGTTTATTCCAATTAGGAATTGATGTAGTTGATCAAGTTGTTCATTTCCCTAGTCATTTTATAATTTGTTTTAAGTTGTCGTCGACGTGGAAATGCGTTTCCGATAGTTTCCATATGAATGTCAAAAATGTTGCTTTTTTTTTTTTTTGGCCCAGACATTCAAAAACTTACCATCCCAATGACGCAAAACATAGAAAAAGAACTTGGTTAGGCACCAACAAGCTGAGACAGACTCTGTATTTTGTCTATATTTTGTTTTGTAGTATGGCGTACTTAGTGAGTTTGTCCGCGCGTGCTGTCCGTACTCTAACTTCCATTAATTTATCGGACGTTATAGTATGGTAAAGCTCCGTCCCTTTGTCTGTACTGAAAAGATTTAATGCTATGCATTCATCAAAGGCAATACTACCGTAAACGGACAAGGAAAACTAATACACTCAGCGGGGTTTGAACTCGGAACGATTGCATGTGAAGCGGGCGCTCTGCCGATATCACCATAAAAGTTAACTCTTACAAACCTGTCTATTTACATACACCCCAATTGAATCCCTACACTACAATGCTACGATAGTATGCACTGTCTTGTTAGTTTGCGTACATGTGTCTGCCATGTACTTTGCGTACATGTGGCTGCCATGTACATAATTATGTTAATGTTTGTGTGTGTGTGCGCGCGCGTGTGTGTGTGCGTGTGTGATAGTCTGCGTGCGCCTGTGTGTGTGTGCGTGTGGTTAGAGGTTATAATACCAATAGGTTAGAACATGTCAGATATATTACATTGTGTTCCCATGCTTTCCTGATAGCCTGGTAAAATAAGCATATTTCACATTTTTTCATTCCAATTTTCTTCCAGATTCTGTCCATATTTCATCCTATACTCAGTACATGTGTCACATACTAAACTATGGAATGGGAACTTTGGACTAGGATGGAATGGAATGCGATTGGAATCAAAAGCTCATTCCATTCCAATTCCATTCCATCCCAGGTTTTAGACTATGCCGATTTACCTTGACACCGGCAACGCAATTTCTCAAGCTGTAAAATAGTTAATTGTTGTTGGAATTGTATACTGTATATGTGTCGAGTAACTGACTACATACAAATAACACGTTTATAACTCAAGTCAAATGTCTATAAATGTCGAAGATACAACAAAGTTAGTTTCAAATTTGTAAAAGTTTACGAACCATCCCCTTGCAGTGGGTACAGATGACGTCATTCTGGTTAAACCATTGCGGCGACTATGGTTCGTGATCGAAGTCACTCAATACACTGCTATGAAAATCGCTCCAACGTTAGACCATCGTCATTTAACTTTTTGTTGTTTAGATATTGTACTCTAGCATTATTTTGATTTGTCTGAATGCTTGTTTGAATGGTGTTTTACATCATTTTTAGCACATGTTAGGCTATACTGTATATGATTTTTTTTTGTGGTAGACTAGAGGCAGACCACCTCATTTTTCCTGGGTAGAACCTACTGTGCCTACCTCCCGCTATCCGTAAGAATCGACACATTTTTAGTGCCTTTCAAACTGAATACGTGATATCACCAATTCGAATACGTGGTATCACACATTTGAATATGGGATATAACCATTTGAATACGTGATATGAATACGTGATATCACGTATTCAATACGTGATACCACATATTCAAATTGGTGATCACATATTCGAATAGGTGATATCTCAAAATGGTATTAAACAGTAAAACGACACCCCATACTTTTTCACTGGACAAGTCAAACTCCCAGTGAGATTCGAACAGGCGAAAACTCGTCGGACGATAATAATGTAAATTTAAATATTTTTATGAAAAACATTGCACACAGAAATTACTCTCATACTATTTCTTGTCGGAAACTTTACTCTTTCAGGAATAGACTGAAACAGTTATAGTACAATTAATGAAGATGTAGAATACGAGTTTGTGGAGGCTATAATAGCAGGCCTGCCAAATCTCCGGATAAAATCCGGATTTTCCGGATAATCCATTTTCCGGATTTTTCAGTCGCTCTCCGGATCTCAGAATTGAAGTGTACAATCTCCGGATTTTACATCAAAACAAAATGTTCATGATTTAACAGCAATGCTTTCACAGTTTATCAGCTATTTCCCGAATTGGTCCTGTTACGTTCCCTAGTCAGAGGAATATATACAAGTGTCGAATCAGTGGAGGTCATCCGTGTAATGCACTGACAGAATATACAATAACACCTAAGGACATAATTAGTTCCTTCAGTGGCATAACGACATGCGTAATGCAGCAATATATGTGATTTTATTAATTGGTCAACCTAACTGAAATAGCAAGTGTGAGGAACTAGCAACTCCTTGTGTGTGGTTCCACTATAACAGCTGCTGATGTGTACGATGATTATAATTGGTATAAGAATTGACTTTGTATTTGCATTTAGCACGCATCTGTGTAGAAATGTAAGTGCACTTTCATAAAAAACAGTTGTGGTAGAAACTAAACCAAGTCTTTCCAATCGAATTACTGTGCTAATTTATTATTTTCTATAACTATCAAACAATGCACCAAGTTGTATTAATTGCACAAATAATCTAAATTTGCGCTTTGAAAAAATAGTCCGAAAATCATGTCGCACGCTCCAAATTTCCATTTAAAATGTTCTTCGCGTGTTTTAAATCTTAAATTTTAAAAATCTCAGGATTTTGTGTTAAAGAATTTTGGCAGGCCTGTAAGAGATTGTTATCTGTATCAACATGTACAGGAGAAAACACGGGGACGTGGAGGAAAATCAAACATCATTAATCGACCTCATCTTCAGTAAGAAGAAAGATTAAGAGCCTTGAACCTACCTACATTGGCATACAGAAGATTTAGAGGCGACATGATAATCGTTTAAGTTGGATACTGGTAAATATGATCCAGAGGTATCAACTCTACTGACAATGAGGACAGGATCATCTACACGAGGACATCCATATAAGCGTTGTAAATAACGACCGCATCTTAATGTTAGAAAATACTCGTTTTGTTATTGAATAGTAGATATTTGAAATTCATTGCCAGAGGAGATTGTAAGTGCCAGAACTGTACATGTTTTTGAGCGAAAATTGGACAAATTAAGGAAAACCCAATTTGTTAAGAAACAATATAGAGAACTGATTAATATGACCGGTTTTGACAAATAAACATTGGTAACGAAAAGGAAGAGCTGGTCCAAGAGGCGGAGGATAGCCTATTACCAGAAAAGGATCTGTAAGTATCTGTAAGAACGTTTTAGACGCAACGTCTGTACTATCCCGGCCACGAAGCGCTATGCTTTCAATTTGCATTTGATATGTACGCTACTTTATCAGTGTCTTCAGATCAATGAAAGCTCGGACAAGGTCAAGTCAGAGATCTAAGAAGTGACAAGAGAGAGAGAGAGAGAGAGAGAGAGAGAGAGAGAGAGATACAAAAATAGAGAGATATATAAACAAAGAGAGACATAATGTGATGTGAGAGAGAATGAAAAAGAGAGAATGAGAGAAAGAGAATGAGACAGAGAGAATGAGAGGATTACATTCAGTGTTTTCAGATTAAAAAAGATCATTATATATTAATACTCATGAACACTGCTTTTTTTACTTTACAATTAAATTATAAATTGTGTGATGATTCACAGACATATTATTAGGTCTATATGACTGATTTAATTACCAATTCTTGGTTTCATTTAAACACACACTTTGTCCATACACATAGATATATATAAACAATGAGAGAGAGACATAATGGGAGAGACAATGAGAAAGAGAGAATGAGAGAATGAGAAAGAGAGAGAAATATAGAGAAACAGAGAGAGACCGACAAACATAGAGATAAATAAAGAAAGAGAGAGAGAGATAATGAGAGAGGGGGGA
Organism: Cyrtodaria siliqua; assembly: GCA_037043455.1. Classification (NCBI taxonomy): domain Eukaryota; kingdom Metazoa; phylum Mollusca; class Bivalvia; order Adapedonta; family Hiatellidae; genus Cyrtodaria; species Cyrtodaria siliqua. Next base: position 44,622 of record JAWPHD010015758.1, read on the forward strand.
GAGAGATAATGAGAGAGGGAAGAGAGAGATACTGTTTATAAATACGTTTCAAAATATTGTTTTTTTTATTACTGAAGTTATGTGATGCCTGGTTCCACAGCAAATGCCAGCAGGTCTCGAAAGCTGACTTCAAGACATGGACCTGGATCAAAGAAGAGTACATATGTCGACAGTGGAGACTGAATGACGACAACTTTTACTACATGTACCTCCGCGGCATCACAAGTTTACTGCAGGCTACTGCTGGTGGTATTTCGGCACTGAGGGAAGCTGTTACGCGCGACTCCTTGCTTCTAGAACAACACAAGTTCTGTAAAACACAGAAAAACTCGTTGATTGCAGTAGAGGTTGACGCTGTATTATCTATTCTTAACCAGTACCACACACCGGTGATGGTGATTGTCTTTTTCAATGTCGTGTCAATACTGATGTACGGAAATGAACTGAAGTCCGTTGAACTTCGCTATAAAACCACGATAATGATGACTGAAGAAGAGGCGTCAATTGTAAAACACAAATACAAATATGTCACCAGATTGTATGGTAGCAGCGCTTCAATGTGTAAAAATCGACGCGTTTTGCTTCACATGGACAGTAATAGTGTTATCAAGAGCTATCGTCGACCAGTCCATTACGCTTTTGTACCCAACTATGAATGGCGGGAAGGATCTTGCATTCAGAGCACTGAACACCACGTATAGCCGTGATGGAGATGGAGAACCTCTGACCATCTTGTGGACAAGTATAAACAAACTGAGCGTATCAGTTGTGAAAAAAAAAAGTTGTTGCACACCAAACCACTTCGTCGCGGTAATTGTGGTCTGAGGAATCGGTAGATGAGGCAACATATCCTGAAGTCGGTATCCCGCAGCCTCAATCTAAGTTATCACCACTTACTACTTCAGTCACAGTGTTCGAAGAAGCAACAACCTCCGAAATTGAGACATTGTGTCCTGAAATCGCCATCCCGCAACCCCAGTCATCACCGAAAGATAAACACCAACTAACCACTTGTCTTCTAGCATAGTGTTCGAAGAAGCACCAGTCCCGCCTGAAACCAGCAACCAAACATGTTCAACACCAAACGAAAGACTAGATGGAAGACTACACTACACGCTCATCAATAAATGTGTCAAACAGATTTCAAAATCTTTCTACCGACGTAAAGGACAATCTACTATTAAGTGATGGTGATTCAATTATTCCAATTAGTCCAAACCCATAAAATTATGTTACCGGTAACTCAAAGATAAAACGAAAGCACAGATCAGTGTCACCAGAACTTGTACTCGCCATAAGCAACGAACAGCTAAATTTTAGTGAATTGTATGAACGTATACGCGACATAAGCAATGAACTGCTAAATTCTAGTGAATTGTCTGATTTTTTTTTTATAGAAAATGACAAAAGTGACATCGGGAGATGTACCATGTAAATGTGAACACCGTGGTAAACTTTTCAACAGCAAGTTTCTTCCAACCCATACACTTATGGAACAGTTTAAGGAAAGTGATGGATCCCTACCAAGCGTTCCTTCTGGAATAAAAGAAAACATGTATTTCGTAATAGACAGTAGTGAAAATGAAATAAGACAAAAGTCTGGACTTAGACAGGAATTTGGAAAGACTGTGGTGCTTGGGAGAAAAGTACTTCTCCAGCAGCATATTTCATTGAAATTGAAAATAAGCTCATAAATATAACAAAACGACACGGAAGGTATTGCGTTGAAAAGCATGGAAGAAACTTCGAAATATTAAACCCCAGTCTGAAACAAGTGACCTCAATACAATCAACATGCCTTACAGTAAACTAAAGGCAAATGCGCTATACAAGAGGAGACGCATATCTTGGATTGGTACCACACGAGAGAGCCACTCCTTTCTACAGAACAACATCACAATAGTGGAGCATACAGGAACATTTCCTGGTCGTGGCTTAGATGGAAAAGTTAAATAATACACAAAACAAGCAACATTACATAAAGTCTAAGCCTTCTTTGAAAAGAAAAGCTCAAACCATGGTACAACACGACTCTGCAAAAAACGTACATGATGACTTGAATTAAGGCAACGATCTGCATGAACTCCCTAGGAACTTGAAACAAACTCAAAATATGAAGTACAATTAGAACAAAAGATCGAAGAGGAAGGGAGACAATGGTCACTTGAAAGATCTTGCGGACCATTTGATTCATATAGAAAATGAAGTGTATAACGGTCATACATTCATAAGATCTGCCAATCATCTAAATTCTCGCGCATCGGTTATAATTCAAGACAGCCGACGATTTTGCTGTCGTGACCACGGTTCAATCCTAGGAGTGGACAAACATACAAGTTAGGACAGTTACATTTTATCAAAAACAGTTTTTAAAAATCTTGCAGTTAATAGGACAAATTCAGACGAATCTCCGATTTTCTTATAGGTCCCTCATGGCAAATCCGAATTTGAAACATTTAACGTTTTTTCACAAACATTACCAGCCACTTTAAGAAGGAAATTGAAAAGCCCGTCATAGTTTCAAATGATGAAACGGCGCTTAGAAAAAGCCTTAAACGATCCTTTCCAAGTTCGACCAAGCTGTTTGACCCAGTCAACTGAGAAACAATGTAAAAGGTTATTTAACCAAAAAGGTCGGAGTGACCGAAAAAGACAAACACGACATTGTTAAACCTTTTTTTGGAGAAAATGGGCTCACAGATGCAAACAGGGCATTTGTGTTTGAGCACAGACTTATTAACCTACATGTTAACGTGGAGGAAAAAGAGGTTTAAGCCACATCTAGATAACAGAATCATTCCTAATCTAGGTAACAGGATCATTCATAACTAGGTAACAGGATCATTCATAACTAGGTAACAGGATCATTCATAATTAGGTAACAGGATCATTCATAACTAGGTAACAGGATCATTCATAAATAGGTAACATGATCATTCACAAATAGGTAACATCAGAATCATTCATAACTAGGTAACATCAAAATCATTCATAACTAGGTAAAATGATCATTCATAACTATGTAACATCAGAATCATTTACAACTAGGTAACAGGATCATTCATAACTAGGTAACAGGATCATTCATAACTAGGTAACAGGATCATTCATAATTAGGTAATAGGATCATTCATAACTAGGTAACATCAGAATCATTTACAACTAGGTAACAGGATCATTCATAACTAGGTAACATCCGAATCATTTACAACTAGGTAACAGGATCATTCATAACTAGGTAACAGGATCATTCATAACTAGGTAACAGGATCATTCATAATTAGGTAACAGGATCATTCATAACTAGGTAACATCAGAATCATTCATAACTAGGTAACGGGATCATTCATAATTAGGTAACAAGATCATTCATAATTAGGTAACAGGATCATTCATAACTAGGTAACATCAGAATCATTCATAACTAGGTAACAGGATCATTCATAACTAGGTAACATCAAAATCATTCATAACTAGGTAAAATGATCATTCATAACTATGTAACATCAGAATCATTTACAACTAGGTAACAGGATCATTCATAACTAGGTAACAGGATCATTCATAACTAGGTAACAGGATCATTCATAATTAGGTAATAGGATCATTCATAACTAGGTAACATCAGAATCATTTACAACTAGGTAACAGGATCATTCATAACTAGGTAACATCAGAATCATTTACAACTAGGTAACAGGATCATTCATAACTAGGTAACAGGATCATTCATAACTAGGTAACAGGATCATTCATAATTAGGTAACAGGATCATTCATAACTAGGTTACATCAGAATCATTCATAACTAGGTAACGGGATCATTCATAATTAGGTAACAAGATCATTCATAACTAGGTAACATCAGAATCATTCATAACTAGGTAACATTGGAATCATTCATAAATAGGTAACATCAGAATCATTCATAACTAGGTAATAGGATCATTCATAACTAGGTAATAGGTAACAGGATCATTCATAACTAGGTAGCATGATCATTCATAATTAGGTAACAAGATCATTCATAACTAGGTAACATGATCATTCATAATTAGGTAACAAGATCATTCATAACTAGGTAACATAATCATTCATAACTAGGTAACAGGATCATTCATAATTAGGTAACAAGAGCATTCATAACTAGGTAACATCAGAATCATTCATAACTAGGTAACATCAGAATCATTCATAACTAGGTAATAGGATCATTCATAACTAGGTAACAGGATCATTCATAACTAGGTAACATCAGAATCATTCCTAACTAGGTAACAGGATCATTCATAACTAGGTAATAGGATCATTCATAACTAGGTAACAGGATCATTCATAACTAGGTAACATCAGAATCATTCATAACTAGGTAACAGGATCATTCATAACTAGGTAACAGGATCATTCATAACTAGGTTACAGGATCATTCATAATTAGGTAACAGGATCATTCATAACTAGGTAACATCAGAATCATTTACAACTAGGTAACAAGATTATTCATAACTAGGTAACATGATCATTCATAACTAGGTAACAGGATCATTCATAAAAAAATCAGGTAAATTTACCTTCTAGATTGAAAAAAAAGTATAATAATGCAGAGTTGATGAACTAATTTACTGAAAATAGGAACTAATCAAAGTTGACGATATAGACATTGTACACAGAATGATTAATTCGATGCATAATGAGGATTACGAGAAGGCACTGGTAAGAATGGGGAAATATAGACTGAAGGACTCCTACGAACATCTAATAATTTTCATTGATATTTGGTGCCAGAAAACACAACAGAGCAGAAATCGTACATTCTGAGGTTCTACAAGGACACATGATGAACCAACAGGACAGTGTCAAAAAAGGGGAATTTAACCGTTCAAAAATACCAAATGGCGGGAAAAAACATATCAAAGGCGATACAATAAACAGTTATGGCCCTTCATATTATTAAAACAAAAGCATGCGAACACTAAAGGGCCTTTGATTATTATTATTTTTTTATTATTTTTTTATAATTAAATCTCGGATATGTTGAACATTGACCAAAATCGACACATACATTACGGAGTTATCTCCGTTGATTATGTCAAAGTAATTGATTTTCAATTTTTTGATAACTTTAAAACAGCGCCTTCTGATTTTCTCCAAATTTGATTTGTAGGTTTGTTTCAAAAATATATCTTAAGAGTTTAAAAACAAAAAAAACAAAACAATGTTTTTCTCTTGATAATGTCAAAAATAAGGAAAATGGGGCGACTTTAAAAAGCGGCTTCTGATTTTCATCATTTTATAGGCATGTTTGAACAAGATATCAGGGAATTCGACAATGAGCGAAATTGACGCATGCCTTACAGAGTTATTGCCATTGCTTTGTCAAAATAATGGCATTTTAGATTGTTCGCACACAGTTTCAGTAATGCCCTTTCAATCAATCATGAACTGATTGTTTTGTGTCCTTTCAATCAATCATGATCTGCTTGATTTGTGCCCTTACAATCAATCATGAACTGCATGTGACGTTCCCTTACAATCAATCATGAACTGCTTGTTTTGTACCTTTTCAATCAATCATGAACAACTAATGTTTTGCCCTTTCAATCAATATTGAACTGCAAGTATTGCGCCCTTTCAATCAATCATGAACTGCTTGTGTTGTGCCCTTTCAATCAATCATGGACTGCTTGTGTTGTGCCCTTACAATCAATCATGAACTGCTTGTGTTGTGTCCTTACAGTCCATCATGAACTGCTTGTGTTGTGCCCTTACAATCAATCATGAACAGCTTGTGTTGTGCCCGTACAATCAATCAGAAACTGCTCGTGATGTGCCATTTCAATCCATCATGAACTGCTTGTGCTGTGCCTTTACAATCCATCATGAACTGCTTGTTTTGTGCCGTTTCAATCCATCATGAACTGCTTGTTTTGTGCCCTTTACAATCAATCATGAACTGCTTGTGTTGTGTCCTTACAATCCATCATGAACTGCTTGTGTTGTGCCCTTACAATCATTCATGAACTGCTCGTGTTGTGCCCTTACAATCAATCATGAACTGCTTGTGTTGTGCCTTACAATCAATCATGAACTGCTTGTGTTTTGCCCTTACAATCAATCACGAACAGCTTGTTTTGTGCCCTTACAATCAATCATGAACTGCTTGTGTTTTGCCCTTACAATCAATCAAGAACTGCTTGTGTTTTTGCCCTTACAATCCATCATGAACTGCTTTTGTTGTGAACTTACAATCCATCATGAACTGGTTGTTTTGTGTCCTTTCAATCAATCATGAACTGCTTGTGTTGTGCCCTTACAATCAATCATGAACTACTTGTGTTTTAACCTTACAGTCAATCATGAACAGCTTGTTTTGTGCCCTTAAAATCAATCAAGAACTGCTTGTTTTGTGCCCTTTCAATCAATCATGAACTGCTTGTGTTGTGCCCGTACAATCAATCAAAGACTGCTTGCGTTGTGCCCTTACAATCAATCATGGACTGCTTGTGTTGTGCCCTTACAATCAATCATGAACTGCTTGTGTTTTTCCCTTACAATCAATCATGAACAGCTTTATTTGTGCTCTTACTATCAATCAAGAACTGCTTGTGTTGTGCCCTTACAATCAATCATGAACTGCTTGTGTTGTGCCCTTACAAGCAATCATGAACTGTTTGTGTTGTGCCCTTACAATCAATCATGAACGGCTTGTGTTTTGCCCTTACAATCCACCATGAACTGATTGTTTTGTGCCCTTACAATCAATCATGAACTGCTCGTATTGTGCGCTTACAATCAATCATGAACGGCTTATGTTATGCCCGTACAATCAATCATGAACTGCTTGTTTTGTGCCATTACAATCAATCATGAACTGCTTGTGCTGTGCCCTTACAATCAATCATGAACTGCTTGTGTTGTGACTTTACAATCAATCATGAACGGCTTATGTTGTGCCTTTTCAATCAATCATGAACGGATTGTTGTTTTGCCATTTCAATCCATCATGAACTGATTGTTTTGTGCCCTTACAATCAATCATGGACGGATTGTGTTTTGCCCTTTCTATCAATCATGAACTGCTTGTGTTATGCCCTAACAATCAATCATGAACTGCTGTTTTGTGCCCTTACAATCAATCATGAACTGCTTGTTTCGTGCCCTAACAATCAATCATGAACTGATTGTGTTGTGCCCTTACTATAAATGATAAACAGCTTGTTTTTTGCCCTTAAAATCAACGAAGAGTGGCTTATGTAATGCCGTTACAATCAATTATGATCTGCTTGTTTTGTGCCCTTACAATCAATCATGAACGGCTAATTGCTTGTTTTGTACCCTGTTAATCCAGCATGAACTGCTCGTGTTGTGTCCTTACAATCAATCATGAACTGCATGTGTTGTGCCCTTTCAATCAATCATAACGGCTGGTGTTGTGCCATTTCAATCCATCATGAACTGATTGTTTTGTGCCCTTACAATCAATCATGGACGGATTGTGTTTTTGCCCTTTTCAATCAATCATGAACTGCTTGTGTTATGCCCTTACAATCAATCATGAACTGCTTGTGTTGTGCCCTTTCAATCAATCATGAACTGCTTGTGTTGTGCCCTTACAATCAATCATGAAGTGCTTGATTTTTGCCATTACAATCTATCATGAACTGCTTGTTTTGTGACCTTTACAATCAATCATGAACTGCTCGTTTTGTGCCCTTACAATATATCATGAACTGCTTGTGTTGTGCCTTTACAATCAATCATGAACTGCTTGTTTTGTGCACTTTCAATCAATCATGAACAGCTCGTGTTGTGCCCTTTCAATCAATCATGAACTGCTTGTGTTGTGCCCTTACAATCAATCACGAACTACTTGTTTCGTTCCCGTACAATCAATCATGAACTGCTTGTGTTGTGCCCTTTCAATCAATCGTGAACAGCTTGTTTTGTGCCCTTAACAATCAATCATGAACTGCTTGTTTTGTGCCCTTTCAATCAATCACAAACTGCTCGTGTTGTGATCTTACAATCAATCATGACCTGTTTGTGTTGTGACCTTACAATCAATCATGAACTGCTCGTTTTGTGCCCTTACAATCTATCATAAACTGCTTGTGTTGTGCCCTCTACTATCAATCATGAACTGCTTGTGTTTTGCCCATACAATCAATCATGAACTGCTTGTGTTGTGCCCTTGCAATCAATCATGAACTGCTCGTTTTGTGCCCTTACAATCTATCATGAACTGCTTGTGTTGTGCCTTACAATCAACCATGAACTGCTTGATTGTTGCCCTTACAATCAATCATGGACTGCTTGTGATGTGCCCTTTCAATCAATCATGAACCGCCTGTGTTGTGCCCTTGCAATCAATCATGAACTGCTTGTTTTGTGCCCTTACAATCAATCATGAACTGCTTGCTTGTGTTGTGCCCTTACAATCAATCATGAACAGCTTGTGTTGTGCCCTTTACAATATGTCATGAACTGCTTGTGTTGTGCCTTTACAGTCAATATAAAACTGTTTGTGTTGTGCCCTTACAATCAATCATGAACTGCTTGTGGTGTGCCCTTACAAATCAATCATGAACTGCTTGTGTTGTGCCCTTACAATCAATCATGAACAGCTTGTGTTGTGCCCTTACAATCATTCATGAACTGCTTGTGATGTGCCCTTTCAATCAGTCATGAACTGTTTGTGTTGTGCCCTTACAATTAGTCATGAACTGCTTGTGTTGTGCCCTTACAATCAATCATGAACTGCTTGTGTTGTGCCCTTACAATCAAGCATGAACTGCTTGTGTTGTGCCCTTGCAATTAGTCATGAACTGCTTGCGTTGTGCCCTTACAATCAATCATGAACTGCTTGTGTTGTGCCCTTACAATTAGTCATGAACTGC
>JAWPHD010015759.1:0-53514 GCA_037043455.1 Cyrtodaria siliqua
TTAGTCTGTCTGTCCTGTCTGTCAAGTTTAATTTCCTCTCAATACACCACAAGGTGGGGCTCCTGAAATGGAAGCTCGCATTTGTTATTCGGGTCATTTGATCTAATGTCATAGTCACTGTTGCGTGTTCGATTATAACGTACAGCTGTTTTTTAGCTCTACTTGCCGAAGGCCAGCAGAGCTTATGGGATGGCGAGTTGTTCGTCGTCCGTCGTCCCGTCCGTCCGTCCGTCGTCCGTCTGTTAACTTTTGCCTTGTGAACACTCTATGGCCTTCATTATTAATCGAATCTGTTACGAAACTTTGCCAGTGTCTTTATATCAATGAAAGCTTAGATAAGTTTGAAAACCAGCCGGATCGGATAAATTTTACCAGAGTTATGGCCCTTGTTTTGCTGAAAAAAGGCCATATTAAGCCTTGTGAACACTCTAGCACCTTTTATTTATTATTTGATCTTTACCAAACTTGCACAGATTATTAATATAAATAAAAGCTCAGACAAGTTCGAAAACCAGTCAAATCGGATAAGTAACACCGGAGTTATGGCCCTTGTTTTTTCTGAAAATTGCTATTTTCTGCCTTGTGAACGCTCTAACATCTTCATTTATTATTTGATCGTTACTAAACTTGCACATATTGTTAATACTACTGACAGCTTGGACAAGTTCGAAAATCAGTTAAATTGGGTCAGTAATACCAGAGTTATGGCCCTTGTTTTTTCTGAAATATGCCATTTTCTGCCTTGTGAACACTCTAGCACATTCATTTATTATTCGATCTTTACCAAACTTGCACAGACTGTTAATATCAATAAAAGCTCAAATAAGTTCGAAAACCAGCTAAATCCGTTCAGTAACACCGGAGTTATGGCCCTGTTTTTTTCTGGAAAATGCTATTTTCTGCCTTGTGAACACTCTAGGGCCTTCAGTATTAATCAGACCTTTACTTTACTTTGCCAGTGTCTTTATATCAATGAAAGCTCGGACATTTGGAAAGCTCGCACATTTGGAAAACCGGCAAGATCGAAATAATTTCATCGGCCCTTGTTTTGCTGAAAAATGCCATATTAAGCCTTCATTTATTATTTGATCTTTACCAAACTTGCACAGATTGTTAATATCAATGAAAGCTCGGACAAGTTCGAAAACCAGCTAGATCGGACCATTAACAGCGGAGTTATTGCCCTTGATTTAGTTAAAAATGCTATATTCTGACTCGTTAAGACGATAGGGCCTTTATCTTTCATTCGATTTTACCACACTTTACCAGATTGTTTATATCAATGAAAGCTCGGATAGTTTCGAAGACCCGCCAGATCGGACCAGTAACAACGGAGTTATGGCCCTTGATTTAGTTAAAAATGCTATATTTTGCCTCGTTAAGATGATAGAGCCTTCATTTTTCATGCGATCTTTATGAAACTTTACGGGATTGTTCATATTAATAAAAGCTCGGTCAAGTTCAAAAACCAGCCAGATCGGACCAGTAACAGTGGAGTTATGGCCCTTGATTTAGCTAAAAATCCTATATTTTGCCTCGTTAAGACGATAGGGCCTTCATCTTTCATCCGATCTTTAAGAAACTTTACCAGATTGTTAATATCAATGAAAGCGTGGACGAGTTCGAAAACCATCCAGATTGGATCATTTACATCGGAGTCATGGCCCTTGATTTTCTGAAATATGCTATATCTTGGCCTCATTAAGATGAAAGGGCCTTCATTTGGCCGGATTTCATTGAAACTTTGCAGGGATGATCAGTACCAAGCCTAGTTGTACATAGTCACCGTGTTCCAGTTGAATCATTTTGGCAGAGTTATAGCCCTTTAAAGGTTTTAATACACAAACTTTGTTCTGACTAGTTCTCCTGAACCCCTGGCCGGATTAAACAAAACTTTTTAGGGATGATCGATTCTATATCTAGTTGTGCACATCATCGCCGTGCTCCGGTTGAATGATTTTTGGCGGAGTTAGGGCCCTTTAAAGGTTTTAATACACACACTTTGTTCTGACTAGTTCTCCTGAACCTCTGGCCGGATTTAAACGAAGCTTTTTTAGGGATGATCAATTCCATGTCTAGTTGTGCAAATCATTGGCGTATTCCAATTAAATGATTTTTTTGGCAGAATTGTGGCCCTTTAAAGGTTTTAATACACAAACTTTGTCTGATCTACTTCTCCTGAACCCCTTGTAGATTTCAATGAAACTTTGCAGGGATGATCAGCACCAAGCCTAGTTGTGCATGTCATTGTCTGGTTTACAGATATTTGGCAGAGTTATGGCCCTTTAAAGTATTCTGATACCACAATTTTTTTCCGGGCTAGTTCTCCTGAACCCCTGGCTGGATATCGACGAAACTTGACAAGGATGATCAGTATCAAGCCCAGTTGTGTATATCATCGCCATATTTCGGTTGAATGATTTTTGGCAGAGTTGTGACACTTTAAATGTTTTAATACACAAACTTTGTCCAGATTAGTCTCTTCTGTATCTGTACTAAACCTAGTTGCACCTGTCATTGCCATGTTCTGATTGAATGATTTTAAAAGACTTATACATAAACTTTATCTTGATCCAGTAGAGCGTCAACAGGCCCTCTTGGGCCTCTTGTCTACAGTATCATGCTGTGTTCTATGCTAACGTGCAGCTGTGTTCTATGATAATGTGAGCTGTGTTCTATGTTAACGCACAGCTGTGTTCTACGGTAACGTACAGCTGTGTTCTATGGTAACGCGCAGCCGTGTTATACGGTAACGTACAGATGTGTTTTACGGTAGCGTGCAGTTGTGTTCCATGGTAACGCGCAGCTGTGTTCTACGGTAACGTACAGCTGTGTGCTATGGTAATGCGCAGCTGTGTTCTACGGTAACATACAACTATGTTCTACGGTAACGTGCAGTTGTGTTCTATGGTAACGTACAGCTGTGTTCTATGCTAACGTGCAGCTGTGTTATACGGTAACATACATCTGTGCTCTATAGTAATGAGCAGCTGTGTTCTACAGTAACGTACAACTATGTTCTACGGTAGCGTGCAGTTGTGTTCTACGGTAACGTACAGCTGTGTTCTATGGTAACGTACAGCTGTGTTCTATGGTAATGTACATCTGTGTTCTACGGTAACGTCCAACTGTGTTCTACGGTAACGTACAGCTATGTTCTACGGTAACGTGCAGCTGTGTTCTATGGTAACGTGCAGCTGTGTTCTATGACAACATACAGCTGTGTTCTATGAAGTCCAGACTCCATTTTGCCCATAGCGACCAGGGTTCTTCAGGCGTTTTAGTTGGCGGAGGGACTTTAAACCTTAGAAATAACAACAACAACAACAGCTGTGTTCTATGACAACATACATCTGTGTTCTATGATAACATGCAGCTGTGTCCTATGGTAACGTGCAGCTGTGTTCTATGGTAATGTACAGCCATCGCTGAAACGATAGGGTCTTCATTTTTCATTTGATCTTTACCAAACTTAACCAGATTTTTGATATCGAATAAAGCTCGAACAAATAGTTATATCAGATTATTAACACTAGAGGTATGGCCATTGATACAGTTAAATATGCAATATTTAGCTTTGTTTGGACGATATTGCCTTCATTACTCATCTTATCTTTACCAAATGTGATGAGAGTGTTGATATCAATAAAAACTCGAACAACTTTAAAAACCAGCTAGATCTGTTTTAGGAATGACAGAGTTATGGCCCTTGATTTATTGAAAAAATGCTATATTTTGCATAGTTAAATATGTAGCTATTTCATTTTTTATCTGATCAAACTTGTTCAGAATCATACATGAGTGCTCATTCATTATTGCATTTATTAAACGAGTTGGCAAAATGATATAATGCGAGGGTCTTGCCGAGCATTATATCATTTTTGCTAACGAGTTTAATAAATTCAATAATGAATGAGAAAGAATGATAGATTCTATTTATTACATAACTCACATATCGACTTTTATTGCATTTTGCCTGTTGCTTTAACACACGAAACCGACATAAACCGTGGGAATTGGATCATAGTCATTATCGATTTTTTTTTACAGCGCGTACTAGACTTATTTGCATAGCTGCGTGAAGTTGGCTCAACATACGACAATCGACATAAGACATACGACATTCAAAAACATCTTTAAAAGTGAATGTCGTTTCACGCGACATACAACAATCGACATACGACATTCGACATACGACATTCAAAAATATCCTTAAAAGTGAATGTCGTTTCACGCGACATACAACATTCGACATACGACATTCGACATCGAATGTTGTATGTCGCATGAAACGACATTTACTTTGAAGGATCTTTTTGAATATCATATGTCGAATGCCGTATGTCGAATGCCGTATGTCAAATGTTGTATGTCGCGTGAAACGACATTCACTTTGAAGGATGTTTTTGAATGTCGTATGTCGATTGTAGTATGCTGAGCCAACCTCACGCAGCTTATTTGCATAGTTATATAACTAAATATAGAATGGTGTTATTCCACTCCCACGTCATAAGTTATGTGATAAATATCAATAAAAGCTCAAACATATTTGAAAATCATTCAAACCTGACTCACATCCATCACTATCCCATCCCCACCACTCCTCAATTGTTTAATTGTTTTTATTTATGAATTTATCTCTGTAACAGAAAACAGTTGGACAAATTTAAAAAAAGTACCAATGTCAAACTAGAAACAGCAAAGTTATGGCTCTTAATTTATTGAAAATGCCGTCAGAGCCTTCATTATGCACCTGCTCTTTACCAACCTTGGCCAGAGAGTTCGAAGCCCAGCTAGATTTGATTAGTAATGCCAGAGTAATGGCTTTTAATTGAATGAAAAAAAATGTACACAATCAAAAAAGAAAATGTGCACATCTGTTTTCGGAAATAGTCAAACGGTTGTAATGGCAAATTTTGCAAAATTTAATGAAGTTTTAACATTTACAAAGATTATGCATTGTATAAAGCAGTGATACATTTGTATGAAAAGCTCCTTCACTAACAGATTTTGAGTTCCTCAAATTCAAAAGAGAGCAAATAGGTTTTAACACAAGGTAACAGTCATCTTGTTAATTGGTGGTTTTCTGGAATGTCGCATTCATGTCAAACTCAAACATACAGTTAAGATGTTTTGACTATGGTGGCTGATTTCTGCCATTGTCATCTTTTCGTCTTTTCGTTATTTCGTCCCCGAAAAGACGACAGAACCCCACGCGAAAAGACGAAAAGATGACCCTTCTGCGCGAAAAGATGCCATTTGATAGTGTCGTCTTTTCGCGTGGCGTTCTGTCGTCTTTTCGCCCTTGAATGGCGTATTTTCGTTCTGTCGTTCTGTCGTCTTTTCGCGCTGCATTTGTCGTCTTCGTCTTTTCGTCCTGTCGTCTTTTAGCTCTGTCGTCTTTTATGGGGCGAAATAACGAAAAGACAAAAAGACGACACATAGCAGAAATCAGCCACCATATTTAACACATTTGTAAAGTAAATATTTACAGCAATGTAATATTCGTAATGAGGTTTATTATGCAAATTTGAGTCCACACTTTCTTTTTTGACTCGTCCAATCATGTATCTGATCTGACTCACATCCACCTTCCCCATCTCGCCCCCCTCCCTCCACACCCTCCCCATCCTACACGCCCTCAGCCCCTACACACACAAGCGCGCGCACGCACAAATGCAACCCGCCCCCTCCCATTTATTTTATTCTATGAAGTTATCACAGTCGTAGAAGAAAGTGGGTCAAAACTAAAAACCTCGCCATATCAATTTCAGACTGGAAACAGAAGAGTTGTGGCTCTGGAATGATTAACATGTTTGTTAATAATAATTAGTGAAAAAGGATGTTTCACCATCCCAAAGATCAAAGTTCGTGGTAAAAAGTATTTTTCCTACACTGGCTGCAGTCTCTGGAACAAATGGCCTTCTCATATTAAGAATATATCTGTGATAAAGAAATTCAGGAGTGCTGTTAAAAGTTATTTCTTACAGACCATGTTTCAGTCTGTTTTAATAAGTATTGTACAATGTGTGATTACAATTACTTATCTTTCTTTTCTTCTGTTAAGTATTTTTAATATATTGTTAGGTTTCTAGTCTAAATACATTGCCAAATATTTGCTAATTAATATAGTTGTGCCTTACTATGGCATGCCATCAAACAACAAGGACCACGATGGAAATAAGACAATTTTCATTCTCTTTTTTGTGTTGCAATGGACTTATACACTTAAGAAAAAAAATATTTCCAGCGGGTTTATATTGTCCCAGATTAATACCTTGAGGGCAGGATTTGAAGATACCAAGGGTCGTAGGCCCGCGGTTTCGATCAGTTTCAAGTCCCAACCACCGGGTTTTAATTTCGCACAATATAAACCCGCTGGAAATATTTTATTTTTTAAATGTATAAGTCCATGGTATTTTAAGTTTTATCTGACATGGATTTTTATGAATTTTATAAACACATTTTCGAGAGACTGAACATTATACAAACAGATTCTCAAAACGTGCATGGTACCTCCATCTCTCAGCACCAAACGGAGAAAATATGCAGCTTTATCGTGTTTCTAACAAGTTTAATTTGCTGTTTGAACGTAACGTTGCCTTAAAATAATTGTTTTGGATGTTTTTCGACTTTGAAAATCGTTTAAAAGTACGTTCTAACGGTTGAAGGACGTGACGTCAGAGGTCTATATATCTTTTTTAAAAACTCCTCAATAGCCAATCAGCATTGAGAATTTTCATAAACCATGTTAGATACAATGTCTAGCAACTGCGTATGTGGCCAGCAATTATCTACCCTAATCCCGCGACGTGCGACGCCTGTTACGAAGTAGACGTGACAAGCCAATGTATGCATCAAGAGACAAGAACATGTTGTGCATGTTACACGTTACATGTTTACCTGTATTCGTTATAAGTTAATAATATTTAAAAAAAAAACTAAAAAAAAAAACTATTTGTTTAGAGTAGATTATTTAGAGATTATTTAACTGCTGCGTTCGATTATAATGAAATTATTCACGTTATGATAGACGTATCTTCATATGAGTGAGTGGGAAAAAAACAATACGCCTAAAATAAATTTCTGTGTTCGGTTATAAGTTTTAGACGAGAATCAATAGTATTCCAATCAATTTGCCTCGCATAAAAATTATATATATAAAGTCGAAACTGAAATGTAGTATTCCAGGGCCCTGTTTTATTAAACATCTAACGATAAGTCCCAAATTTTAAAACTGTTCACATTTTTTAACCTAAGCATTCAACGTAAACAATTATGTGTGCATTATGTGCAGAAATAACAAATGTATAAGACAATGAAATGAAATCGCGTTCATTGATGAATTGCAAATCAAAGTAAAGATAAAGACCACAGTCTACCAAAAATATGTTGAAAAACAAACTATAATTACAAAGATGAATAAAAGGCAAGATATGACATTCCAAACATAAACTGGTTGATAATGGGGCTACAGCCTTGGAACAAGCAGTGACAAACGTTAATTTCCAAACTGAGACAAAGGCTTGGTGGAAGTAGACACTCTAGCATATGGCTTTTTTAACCAGAAAACCGACAACGGCTGATTTAGGGCAACGGTGACCCTGCCATGGTCTTAAGAGACTGGTAATCTGGCGAAAATCATTCCCTAATGCGATTATACTTTCGCCAAGAATGTGTCAAGAATGTTCCATCAAATTATGCGTAGACTACAGGGTCCCCAATGATCTAACGGTCAAAGATGCCTGTCCGATTCCCAGAGATGAACGCCTCCGGTTCATAGTGGTATAGATCGATAGACCTTAATTCTGGTTAATGGACTGTTATGCCATTTGGTTACATTCTAGCAGCGTCCAATGAAAGATGTGTTTTGCGAGTGAAGGTCGGCAACGGCTTACACGAGTTTTCGACAGGTTTCTTGGTACTAAATGTTCCTTCATCCTAGTGAAAGTCAAGTTATTTGGGCAATGTAGTTTCAGAGCAAGGTGTTGCCACCGAATCCGAAACGGATTGGCCAATATCTTGTACAGCCAAGTAAACAAGAACTTTCCTTGGTCTTTGCTTCTATTACCGGTTCTTTGTCAATGGTTTTGCTAAGATTGCAAAAGCACTCATAATTATCACGAGAACATTTCACTCTTACCTGTATGGCCATGCCACTCTTATGGTTAAAACATTTAAAGAGGCCATCAGGACAAATAACTCGTTGGATCCAAGACATAGAGACCTACAGTTTGATTTGTACGTGTCAGAAACACTCAGATGATCTCTCTCTCTCTCTCTCTCTCTCTCTCTCTCTCTCTCTCTGCGACCATGACGAGTGTAGATAGACTCGACGATGAAATTGGGAGTAATTTAGATGAGGTGGATGAGGTGGATGGTACCTGATGGAAAATGCTGATATACAGGAAGGTCAGAGACATGATATAAGGCTAAACCATATGTTTAGTGACATAGATATAGATATAAAAATCGAACAGGAAAAGTAGCATTCAAGGACGACATTCAACCACAAACACACACAGAAACAAAGAACAACTTTAAAGATGAATAAAAGGCCAAATAATACATCACAGACTCAAAATGGTTCACAATAT
This sequence comes from Cyrtodaria siliqua, assembly GCA_037043455.1. Classification (NCBI taxonomy): domain Eukaryota; kingdom Metazoa; phylum Mollusca; class Bivalvia; order Adapedonta; family Hiatellidae; genus Cyrtodaria; species Cyrtodaria siliqua. The sequence continues at coordinate 8,598 of JAWPHD010015759.1, forward strand.
GGCTACCGCATTTGAACGAGCAGTGGCAAAAGAAGGCCGCTGGGTGTTTAAACCAGGTTTTAGGGTGCACCAGATCTCATACTTACCATACTGTCAGTCCAATAAAACGGGACAGTGTAAATAATTATCCCCGCCATGAACTATTCTCTAACCAAAAGGCAGAGTCTGAAACTGGTAGACCTGAATGGAAAAACAAATCTTTCTTTACGAAAACCCGCTGGAGACAGTGAAACTGGCTTAAACTTTTAGATGGTGCACTCCAATGCATATTCTTCGACACCGACGTGAAGATCACCTATTGCTTGTGGATCCAGTCAGTAAAAGGTTTCAGGAACTGTATTACTATCATGATACACCAAGGGCATGGCATCTTGGTAGAGAAAATATGCTATTCATGATAATAGCTTCCTTTACTGGCCATGTTAAAGGAAGATGTTAGTCGATATTGCAAGAGTTGCGACTAGTAAACAGTCCGCAAATCTTCTGCCCTAAACCAAGCACCGTTATGCCAATTCCTGTATAGGTGACCTCATGGGAAAGATTTCCCTAGACATTCTTGGTCCACTACCACTTTCCAATAAAGGCAACACGTATATCATGCATTTACCAAATTGAGCGAGTCATATGCCTTTACCAAACCAGGAGTCCCAAACAATAGCGGATACCGTTGTCAATTGAGTTCATTTGTCGCTTTGGAACTTCCTTACAGACTCCCGGTAACCAAGTACGTGACTTCCTGAAGATAGACAAAATACGCATCAGCCGCTCACCCAATCGTGCAGTGAAACGATTGTACAGTCCATACTCACCATGGATAGTGATTAAGACAGATATCTACCCCCAAGTAATGATGGCGAGCTCTCGTACATTCAGCTACTGGTGACACGATGCTAAAACAAATTGTAAAAGTCAATTCTATGTCTTTTATCAGCACATTACTATAATATCCCGGGATGAGGTCAGTGTGTCCCGTGGTTTTAGCGATACTGATATGCCGACACTACTCAGAGATGAGGTCAGCGGTTGGCGCCCGAGTGGTTAGAGTCTCTGACTTCAAATCACTTGCCTCACACCGCTGTGAGTTCGTTCTAGGATATCCAGCTGGCTTGCGGAGCGTCAGTGGTTCAACCCAGGTACCCGCCAGGATATTGCACTAAAGTGCACATGAGGTCTTCCTCCACAAATGAAAGCTGGAAAGTCGCCGTGTAACCTAAGCTACTGGTGCGACTACAAAATTAAATTTAATTCAAATCAGGTCAGCGAGACCGATGTGCCAACCCCGGATGTATCCATGTAGACCCTGATTTGTCCCTGCAGACCCCAAATGTATCCCTGTCGAGGTATCCATGCAGACTCCTGATGTATCCCAGCAAACCCTCGATGTGTCCCTGCAGATCCCGGATGTATCTATGCAGACCCTATGATGTGTCAACACCGGATGTATCACTGCAGATCTAATTTAGTTAAACAAAATATCTTATTTGAAGGTTCTTCCTCTGAATCCTGTTCAATCTTCTATCCGTGGAATGATAGAAAGGTATATTCAAATAGAACATTTGTATTTTATTTAGAAATGATATTTCGTCTGCCATCGCTGGATAAATTAGACTATTCTATGGACCAATTTATTTCACATAAACAACAAAACAACTTTGATTAAAATTTTACCAAACTTTCCGGATATAAAGGGCACAAGTATTCGTTCTGATATTACTTTCACAACAATAGTCATTACGTGGTCCCGCCATAATTCCATTAAGCGAAGGGAAAGATTATATTAGAGGATTTTATAACAGATATTTCGACAATAAAACACGTTTAAAATCATTTTTTGCTAAAAAAAATGCGACAACCTGTTAAAATTACCTATTAAATGTTTTAATTTTATAATATGCAAACTTTCTGAGACGAAATTAGGGTTTTATTTCATACCCCAGCCAATCCCGTTTTCGCTTCTTGGAGAAGGGGTTGGATGGGGTATGAAGGTTAATACTCGGACCACGTAATGGTTGAATTACTGGCATGTGCTATATGGCTGACATTGCTAATGCCTAAAACATGCACTTGGTTGAAAATTTCACTTGGCCATATCCCATCCATTTTTTTCAAAGATAGCCGACCAACAGTCTTTAAAGCTGCACATGACTGTTTTCTAATCATGAATTAGTAGTAATACGGATGCCTACAAGGATGTCATATAATATCACTCTTATTCAAGTTAAGTGCACAGCAGCCTTAATAAGCTCGGAGGTTCCGTACACGGTAACCGTGTATAAAAAAGTTAACAAAATTACGTTCACTGTGTACGTATAAATAGCCACGTTTAACTGACGGGTATACCCCGATATAGCTACTTTCCTTTTAAATTGACGGGAAACCCCCTGAAGTTCCAGCGGTTAACCCGAAACTTGATACATCTCAGAATTCCAATAGTGCTTCAGTTATTGTTTTTTTCAGTCACTTGATCATGAAAGGGAGAGATCTGCAAATTTGATATAAACTATATGGGTAAACACTAAGTCTAGAATAATCTTCACGGTGGCTAATTACCCCCATGGGGCGCCGTTTTACTATTTGTTCAGTATTTTTTATATCAAAATTCTTGATAACACTCATTCAATGTATTTTTCTTTACATCAATATTTCGATTTTAAATCGAATTCTTTATATCAATCGACTATTATATGACGGTCGATTTTTTTTGTGGTAGAGGCAGATTTTTTTTGTGGTAGAGGCAGACCGTCCACTTTTCCTGAGTAGAACCAGTACTGTACACCTTCCGCCATCAGTAAGAATCGCTGATTTACTTTGTTCTGTATCACTTCACATTTTTCGATGAATCGTTTAAGTTTTCATCGTACCGTCTTGTATTTTATTGCATTGCATTAGTTTTTTTTTGTCAAATGGTTTGTCATTGCACTGAATGATTTCTATTTGCGTCGTATGGTTTGAAATTTTACACCGTAGCATTTCACTTCGAACCGTATTAATTCACTTTGTAACGAATGAACAGAGTTTACACGTCGCATCGAATCAATATGTACGTCATCAAATGACTTCATGTTGAATTAAATGGCCTGTCATTGAATGGTTTGTAAATATCCACATTTTGACGGTTATGGCTTCCCATACAGAACAAATGTTGACAAATCAATCTGTTGACGTTCAGTTTTCGTTGGCCAACAGTTACATGCTGGCAATCTCGGGCCAATCGGAACTGATCAAGCAGGCTCTCAAAAGGCCGCGTTTGATCAGGGTATTAATGCGCTTTAAACTGATCATGTCCAGGTAAACGCTTGTCATTTTCAACGGGGCGAGAAAGGTCAAGACGGTACAACACAGACGAACTTTTGATTCGCCGCAAAGTGGAGTTTCTCTAACCTGTTGTGCAAGGCGTTGTATAAAAACCTATTTTGAATTACAGCGCCGATGTGTATGTTTTTTTCTTCAAGAAATAGCATTGAAAGAATGAACACGCAATGCTTCAAACACGTTGTACGTGTAAAGAGATCTACACTGTTTTGTTTTAAAAAGAATATAGTATAACGTCAACGATACTATATTTTTGTTTTGTTTAGAACTTGATGTATTGCGTCAACACTACTATATTATATTTAATTAGCAATGCTTATTTTAGTTACAACATAGTATATAATGTCATCAATGAGTGTAACTGGTCATGTTGGTTTTGTTTAAGCTTACTGTATTGCGTCAACAATACTACAATACATGTGTAATTAGTAATGTTTGTTTTGTTTAAAGCTTAATGTATTATGTCAACAATGAGTGTAATTAGTAATGTTTGTTTTGGTTGTAGCTTAATATATTTCGTCAACAATAGTATACAGCGTATTTAGTGCTGTTTGCCATGTTTAGAGCTTAAACTATTGCGTCAACACTACTATAATATGTGTAATAAATAATATTTGTTTTGTTTATAGCGTAATGTATTCCGTCAACAATACTATACTAAGCGTAATTAGTAATGTGAAAGTGATGTCAATGTGTCATCCAGATACCGAGAGGTATCACTAAAGGCTTCAGTTACATCTGCGTGAATATCTGTTGACTCAACATGCATCTTTCATAGCAAGAGGTGCACAGTTCGTATATAGCGATATACCAGAAATTTGTCTATTAGTCTTAGTTCCTTACATGACGAAAATATTATCTGCTGGGGAAATAAGTGCTTCACAAACTTCTTGGCAAGTCCACATAGTGCAATTGTCCAAAATGCCGTTAGTAAAAAACGCTTTAATACCCGGTTATCTAGCATCTGACACGCGTTTAACTGTTCGATTTTTTACTTTTAAAGTATCCGTTGGACGAGTAAAAACTTATATATTAATAGGAGCTTTCTCAGACAAAATATCTATTGCATATGAAGGCAACAATGTTTAATAGTGTATTTGCGTCTCATTATTTACAATCAGATGTACATACATATATACATGATTTCATACATAAAACATTAATTGTAAAACTATTCTAAAATAATTATAGGGACAATAGTATTGCACATTAACATATAACATATAATATTCAATAATTCATATCAAAGCATATTTAAAGTTTTGGTCTGTACATGAATCACTAATAATACACTTAATGTGAAAATAATTGGACAGCTATTGTTAATCGACCTTATGAGTAGCACATATGTGATACTCGAAGTTTAAAATGCCATTAAAATGAGTTTAGGTAAACTATGAAATGTATAAGTAAGCACCCGGGGGGAAATCCACCTAATAAGCGCAAATAATATCCGTTATCACATCAGTTCAGACCTGTTATGAACTGATTAACAATAACTGTCCAACAATAAATAAAACGTAGTACATATAAGTCATTTAATTCGCACAATGTAACATTATTTATCCAGATAAGAATTTATATTTTATAGGGAAATACATTATGAGGAAAAAAACAGTATAGTTTGATATAACACCGTTGTGTGAGAAAATATTACATCCGCACCCTCTTACCTTAAACATATTTTATTGCTTTTCTCCTATATACAAGCAAAAGGGTTGGGCCACAAGTTCTTCCAACATTAATAATGGCCCGTCCCAACAATATTGGAATTAACAGTTAACAAGAAGGCATTATAATTAACATAATACATCAAATACATTTTTCGATTACAAAAGAAGAAGAAAAAAGTAGAGGAGTTAATAGAAATAAAGTTTCAGGAAAGATTAAACAAAACAGGATGAATGATGCTGTGGTTGTAGGGTCCTACCCCGAGCGGGTGTCATAATAGTGTATATAATCTCAAGTCGTTATCAAATCGTTTAGTATCTTTAACGTATAGTTGAACACTCTTGGAGAGAACTGTAACTAATGTTGTAATGTTGTAATAACTTGTGGTTCAATCCATTTGCATATGTTTCTATGAATAATGCGATGTTAAATTGATGTGTTGTAACATATCTGCAATAATATTATTAAATTTTCATTTCTTCCGAGTCGTCTGAGGTATTAAAATCAGGAAAGATCGCACTCGTTTTGCTAACTAAAGCCTCTCTAATACCATAATCAAAACTGCGTATAGCAATAGCATACATGGCATCCTCCTTGAGCATGTGATCAACAACAATAACAGAGCACATTCGTCAGTGAAAAGCTTCAAACACGGCGAAGACGCTTTTGAAACCTATCCCAGTGGCTTGTTGCAGAATGTTTACACTTTTAAATTGTTACCTAGTTAAAACCTTATATCATGACATAATAATTTCATCAATGAATACAATATGACTTTTACATTTGATTGAAACTCGATCTTTATGTTGAAACTCATTAACGTCAAATTTTCCTGACATAAAACAAAACTTTAAACCATTGTGATATTTTTATTATTATTTATATTTATTCTTTTTGAGGGGGAAAATCAGAATGAGGAAAATAACAGTATCGTTTGTGATATGAAAAAAGATGACATCCACATTTAGCTAAATGTACGGTATAAAATGTAATGAATGCCAAGCTCAGTTTTAGTGTTCTGGGTTTCGTCGCATATTTTATATTCTGACGCGCTTACTCGTCTTTCACGGTGGTGCGTATTTAAAGGGAATGTAGCGACACAGCCAAACAAGCACTATTATTGATAGTTCTGAAAAACTTGGAAAAAGGTGAAAGAATTATCAAAATCGGATGATAAACAAAAACGATATAACCATTTAAAGGTTGTTCTTAAACGGATATTTTTAGAACTATGACGTGATAATTCCATATTACCATATATGGAATACTGATATTGATAAATATCGTTTAAAACAAAATAAAAAATCACTGCAAATCAATGCAAAATATTTTACTGGTCATATAAAGCATTATTGCCATTAAGTAATACATATTTTTCATACAGTTGCCGTCATTTTTTCCCTATAGTCAGTAAATTTTCATATTTATAAACATTCCATATATGGTCCTTTAGAACCGTGATGTCATAGCTCTCAAAATGGCCTCTTCCATATCTGTTTCAACACAAACTTTCAATAATTATCTTCTTTGTCATCCGATTTTGATAATTCTTTCACCCTTATTAAAGTTTTTCAGAACCCTCAATAATAAAGATGGTTTGGCTGTGTCGCTACATACCCTTTAAGCTATAACTCCAGCCATCATTTGTTTCCCCCTCCCTCGGGAAATACTCCGTATTCACAACGAAAGTTCATTACGCCCTATACAATAAATTACGCCTGCACTGTACCCTAACCAATGTAGTCATTTTAAAATAGAATACCATGTATGCCCTATAGCCTGAACAGGATTATCGACATTTTTATTTCTGATTTGGTTTGTTTCTGGATTAGACGACAAAATCGGCGTCTCCGTGACCGTCCCGTTGCGTTTGTAAACTTCTCGCCTCTCACTACTGCGGATTCGAATTCCACTGGGAGCTCGAATTGTAATTAAGAAAGTGTCGGTTCTTACCGATGGCAGGAGGTATACATTATGACAAATGGCGTGGTCTGTCTCCAGCACAAAAAAATCGACCATCATATGTAGCCTAAAATGTGTTGAAAATTACGTAAAACACCAACCAACCAACCAACCAACCAACCAACCAACCAACCAACCAACCAACCAATCAACCAACCAACCAACCAGCCAGCCTTGAACATGTTTTCACTTAATATGGTGTTTTCGTCAATGGGTAGGTTTAGAACGTCTATGTCTATATTTATAGCAAACGCCACAGGAGCATATGAATGGGATGGTCGTAATAAAGGGTAGTGATGGGCAATCGGTTGAAATTTACAACCGATCATCGGTTACAATCGGTTGCATGTAACCGACCAATCATCGGTTATAATCGTTAGTCAATTCGTACATTGTTAATCAGCAAAATAATTATAATTGATACAAACATTTTTATTTGTGTATATGCTCATTTTCACAAGTGTAATTTGACTGTTGTCTCCTGGATAATCAGGACTTTCATAATCGATCATCGTAATCGGATGCCTAAGTAACCGATGATCGGTTACAATCAATTAATCAGTACATCAATACTATAGGGGTCAGCAAATAATTCTCAATGTAATTTTTAATTTTATTTTGCCATCCTTCGTTTATTCACGTTGTTGTCCCTGTTCTACTTTAGGCCGTTGTTGTTCCACCCTGCGTGCTTGGATCGGCCCGAAACTTTCAGGACGTCTGTGCCTGGATAGCGCCCATGCGTGGGGAAAATTTCATGGAGCTGCTTCTACGGGCGGCGGAATGACGGCGAGGAAACATAACCTACCCCTGAAACCCTAACCCTAGCGGGCGCGCAAACAGTCGCCGCGTGGCCATCCCTGCTTCGAACTGGCTGAAACTTACATCTATATTTTAAGCGTTTTCAGGTTTCAATAGTGAATTTTGAAAACAAATGTTTTGGCTGCTCAGTATTTATGTTTTTAAAGATGTAATGTTTTTTAGTTTTCTTCATTAAAATGTAAGTTATTCTTATGAAAATATGGGCATAAAGATATGAATTGCAGCACTGTATTTTAAATTGTATATAGACCAAAGAACACAATTCAATAGGCGTATACGCTCTTTAATATCATGCATCAGAGTTAACGAGTTAACTGTCTCGTCCGTCGGATGGGGACGTAAACCGGGCGGTCCCGTGTATCGGTCTATCCCCCGAGCACGTTAAAGAACCATAGGATCTATTCGATAATAAGAGTAGGGCAGGTTCCCGGATTCCTATGTAACCTTCCCCTCTCTCTCTGGGGCGGCTTTAAATAACCTATACTGTGTTGATGAGCCGTTAAACAACATTCAATTCAATTCACATTTAAAGTTACTGTCTAACCGGATTGAATCCATAATTAGACAGAGAACCGTCGACTTATTGATTTCATATATGAGTTTATAAATTGATCGATCCTTCACAACATCGCAGCAGCGTGTCACAAAACAGTGCGCTTCTTACAAAATTATTTTTAATAACGTCCCGTAACTATTGACGACAAAACAACCGCAGCTTATTCATGTTTGCAAACATCGATTGTACCTGGATAATAATGTCTATCCTCTTTGTTTCGTATTGACGTCATTCAGGGAACTGAAGCGTTTTTTTATTATTGGAAATTTAATGACATGCTCTCTGTTATTCATCTGACGCAACTTACTTTTGTTTTAATATATTATTCATCGAGGTGTTCATATTATTCATTGAGGTGTTTATAGAAATATTACATATGGTGTAACGTTATTGATTAATTAAGCTCGTGATTTGTGTTTTATTCTAAAATTGTTCATTTTTTGTTTTTGTTTCGTTTTGATTTATACAGCAAAATTCTATCTTGTAAAAGCAATGTATTTGTGTTTTTGTTGTTGTTTTTTGTATACCAGTACAGAACGGAATTTCACTAAAACAGAGAATTTATAAAAGAAAAAGAAAAGAAAAAAAAGGAGCCCAGAATAATCATGCCATGTGACAATTAGCACACGTAAAGGTCTCGAGAATTTAACATGTGTTTATAAGTTCCATGTGGCATACTATTTCCAATTATTCGTATACAAAACACTGACTCCACGGACCAATTTAATGACTGAAAAAGCAACTGTTACATCAATACTCCCTGCTGCTTTGATCGATATAACGCAGGTATTCAAACACTCGGCCGTTTGGCATAAGCATAACTCTTTCACGTTATTCGATCGGCAAAGCCATTGTTTGTAGTTTCGTTATTTCCTGTTTGACGACTGAAGTAAATGGAAATATTATTTAAATAGCAGGATCAAGCCTACTTTGAGGATCGTCTACCATGCCATGGTCTAATTTCAGGGGTCTATCTAAATATTTGCGCGCAGCTGATTGTAACAATATGATAGAGAGAAACCAATTCATTGAAGCATATATTGTGTTTACAAATGCATGAAGCGATCCAAAAAGAAAAAGAAAGCGAAATTCACTAATTTCATGCATGTATATGCAAACACGAGGTAATGCGTATAAATGTCGTACAATGCTCTAAAAACAAAAACTGTTTTGTTTGTGTGTATGGTGCTTTACGTCATTTTCAACACATGTAAGGTTATATTTCATGATTCTTTATAACACTTGATATAAAGAAAAATGCATTTCTTGATATCAAGAATAACACAGATTGTTCTAATAAAAACAATCGATTTTTTGTTATCAGTAAATAATTATTGATATCAAGAAATAAATGGATGATATAACAACAAATGAAACGGCACCCCATCTACCATTTCAGTTTCTCAGTGGTGACGATTTCCCTTCATATCCCCTACACTAATATAAGCCAGTATAAAATAATTACACTGATAGCGAGGGGGAAATGTCCCAAAACGTTTGTCTATATGAATAAGTGAATGTTGTTTAACGGATGATCAACTCATTATATGCTATTTATAGCTGCCCCAGAGAGGGGAAGGATACATAGAAATCCGCGAACCTACCTACCATTGTTAATTAATATATTCTTATATTTAGGCTACCCTTAAAGATATGCTGACGCGAAAAAGAAACGCAACTCGGGAATTTCCGCTATATATTGTATGTACAATATGCTGCTGTTTATCGAATGAGTAAGACCTTTCCTTTCGGACAAGAAGACTAAAACAACACATAACACAGCAAATAGTATTCCTTCAAAGTTTCATTATTGACAGAGCGCCTTTGCCGGGCTCAAGCATGTGAGCAAACTTATGTTTCAAAGACGAACTTCAACATTTATGATTTTTTGTTATAAATTGTACTATGATTAAAACGTCTACAGCATCATATTTGTGTCCTTTCTCTAACTAACTGCAATTTTTTATTTTTACAAAACTTCTATGTGGTGTGCAATATATACAATTATGAATATATAGCGGAAATTCCCGAGTTGCGTTTCTTTTTCCCTTTAGTATATTTATGTTTACCCTTTCCCGACCCTAATTTCAAATTTTGGGTAGGTAGGTAGGCAAATATTGTTGCTGTTGTTGTTGTTGTTTTATCGTGATTTCAGAAAAGATTTGTTAAAGTTTAAAGTATTGACTGTATGGTATATGCAAAATATTTGATCTCTAGCCCTAATTTGTAGTTTCCGAGAAGAAGACTTTTTAAAGAGTGTCCTATACAACTCTTATGTAAAATCTGCGACCCCTGAACCGTCACCATTTGAACAAAATTGGTACAGGATCATAAGCTAATTATACATGAAATATATGAGAGCTCTGTACCTTGTGGTTTCAAAAAGAACGATTTTTAAGTTTTTTCCTTTATAGATCCATGTAAAGCATCTCAAACTTGATAACACTATTAACCAATAACTCGAATGATTTGTGGGATAGTTATGTATACTAGGTATCAGCTTTTATATACGGTGTCTGTTTTCAAGACATAATTCTTTTTTAAACAATAAAAAAAAAATGTTGTGTGACAATTTCTGAAAACAGGTGACTTTCGTTTTCGGGAAAAAAATGTGTTTGACTGCACTAATCCGAAGTACTTAACGAAATACTAAGTACCCAGCTGTATAAGTGATACATTTTATTTCTAACAAATAGCTTCAAAATGAGAGCAGACGATTTAAACTACTTATTTTGCAGTTCCATCGTATCTCCAATCAAACGTTAAATATACAAAACAATGAGAATATTATTGACAAATTCTTAGGTGGGTACTTATGAATTTTGACTCGTATTTAGTCAACCATAAGTTGGTTGTGTATCGTGATTCAACAGTAATATCACAGTAATGAAAGGACAAATGTACGGCAAAGGGGAATACATTTCACAAGGGAATTGAATGTGTCTAATGTCTCTAATTGACATAAAAATGCCCCAAACCCCAAAATGTGAAACGCTCCTACGCATCTGGTCAATCGTTCAATATTTAAAGGGCGACCTGCTCTGGTATAATAATAATAATAATAATAATATCCTTATTTCAAGATCATCATATTAGAGTATTTCCACTTTCCAAACAGTGACCCATAACTGCTTTAAAGAAGCTATCCCGCCAACAACAGCCACATTTTAGAACATTTGTACACCGTTTCTAAATCTACTGACGACTAGGCGTATATATTTAGGGTGACAATATGTCCGCAACGCGAACATGATATTGGACCACAAGTAAATGTCGAATAAGTTCGCAACGAACGAATATGTTCGCGGCAAATTTAGGGAGCGTTTCAAACAAATTGATACTTGATATCGATCTGTAAAGGTCGATCGGTAGATTATAGAGCAGATTTTGTTTTTGACATATATATAACTTACTAGTACATATTTTGAGAAGCCTGACTCTATAGACACAACATAACAAACTCCCCAACACTTCATGCCGTGATCTAGCAGTAAAAGTGCTCCACAGTTTTTAGCAGTTTTAGACCACTGTATGTTAGACTGAACAGTTCATACTCCTCCGTCCGGGATATAACCAGAGAGGTCACATGATCACGAGCACGTGGTTATGCAACTGATAGTGGATTTGACAATATAAACGGCTTTAACCAGTCAGGCCAAACCCCAAAACTGGAGGGTCGAATTAGGGGTATCAACTCATAATTCATTTTACGTATATTACGCATATTCAATCACAAGTATTTTAAGAACCCTTGAAAAAACCTTTACCTTTTAATCGGCACATATACATTATTATAGACATGAACACCTGGAAAACGTTTTGTTTAACGGGTTTGTAGTGTACTTTGGCCGTTATTTGGACACTAGAACACTGTGTTAATTCAGGTAATGCATTGTCTTAGTTTCAATTTTGGTAATCACGGGATACATCACATCTTCGTTTAAACATACTACTTCTACTGGTAGTTAAGGATGACACTGAATTCCTGGTAGAATCAACATGCTCATATCTAGCTCAGTGCAAGCTTCAGTTTGCTCATAAGCTTTTAGCATTTAATCGTGTCTTCATTGCTGTTACATGTCGTTTTTTAAGTTATAACAAGGCATACGACGAAAAGGGGAACAACCCAATAAGGAAATGTCAACGAGTATGAAAAGAGTGAGTTCCCTTTACCTACACCTTCCTCTTCTTCTCTTTCAATATTTTAACATTGGACTAAAGGTCATTTGAACGGTTCTTCTTTTTTCAATATCAAAAACATCCTAGCAGCAGCACGAAACATAATTTGCGACATTTGCCAAGTTATTTATACCGTTTACCAAAGTCCATTGTTGTTAGTATTGTCGTTTGTTTCTATAAATAACTTATGAAATGTACATGCTAGCGCATCCCTTCCTGGATCCAGTGGGTATAGGTATGGGGTGCGGCCCAACTTGAATATTTGACTTCTTGAATTAGACGTCATGACGAAAATATGATATGTTATTTAGAGCTGCACCAGAGAGAGATGGGAATCAAGGATCCTGCCCCACTCTTCCTTACGAATAGATTCCTACGCTTCTTTAACGTGCTCGGGTGATACACGTGACCGCCCAGTTTAGGTTCACCTCAGACAGACGAGGATTAGAGAAAGAACACGCAATGGCGCCAGTGAGGCTTGAACCCAGGTCCTGCAGACATCACGAAAAGGGAAGTCGTAAAGTCATGAAGAAATAAGAATGTAAAAAGTCACTAAGTTAGAAGAGAGCAATTAAAAAAATGAAAGTCGGAAGGAATGAAGTCGGAAGTCCTTCCAGGGGGCTTCCATAAAATGAAAATGCCCAACTTTATAGTACTGCCATACTGGAATACCACGCCGTAGATATGACATGATAACCCCAGATAGTCACATTATTCTGATACCGGGCCGACCAGTCCTAGCCCTACCCTTTATATTCTGAGCGTCAAGCAGTTGGGCCGCTTGTACCTTTTTTATGAATCCTAAGTATGACCCGACCAGAGTTTGAACACACGACCTCCCGCATGTGATGTGGACTCTACTGTAATTACACACAGATTAACATACGAGGACAGGCTTTTGAGTTGGTAATTTAATTCAAAAGGCGTCAAAAGCATGTGATAACTTTTTTACTATCACCCTGCGATTTACTATCACCCTGTACTATCACGCGTCAGATAGTAAGAAAGCAATCTCTCTCAGAGGCCATCACATTGACCTCTATCAGCCATTACATTGACCTCTCTGTCAACGTCTAAGAAAGTAGCCTGCGATCACATGATAATTTGTCACATGACCATAGCTAAAATATCAAAATGGCGAACAGAACTTCAACACCGAGACACCACTTCAACACCGCGACACCACCAACTATCGGCTGCTGATTGACACGTAAACAGTCGAAAGAAACACGTAACATATCTATTTATGTAGTAAGCGCTTTCGTGATAGTAAAGACGCTGTGTCTGAAACGTGCTCGCCTCTTACTGCTAAAGTTGAAGTACTAGAAGAAAAATAGGGTGGTCTGCCTGAACAACAAAATCGACCGTCATACATGGCCTAATGTGTGTTAGAAACACCATTCAAACAAACAAATAAAATGTGTGTAGTCATATTACGATCACGTAACATAGAAAGCATGTTTGTAGGACATGTTAAGATAATAAGATGAAAAATAAAAGTAGAAAAAAGAAACAAAGAAGAAACGAAAAGCAACTCATTTCTTCTTCTTTAATAGTAAGGAATTCAGTGTTGAAAAGATAGAACTCTTTCAGTCAACACGTTCGTTTCATCCTTTAAGCTCAAACACATTATTGTTTGGAGGTTAGATCTTGCAACACAAGACTTAATTCTGTTCAAAACTTTATTAGAGATAATCATCAATTTATTCAGGTTTGCCATTCAATTATAACTGTTTTGATCAACCCGAGCAATGTCACGTGTGTTGCATTTGTCTTTCTTCCACTTCTACTTCTCCTTTCTTCTTTGTTTCTTTTTTATTCTGCTTTTATTTATCGTCTTATTATCTTAACATGTCCAACTACTTACATGTTGCAGTTAGTCCAGCTTATTGATACGTGATAATAGCAATAGCCATTCATTATATGTGTTAAAGCTCCATTGTAGGGATTTGTAACCGGAGGCCCAGGGTTCAATCCTCCGTGGTGCCACTGAGTTCCGTCGGTGTGTTCTTGGGCAAGACACTTTACCTTAGCCTCGTCCATCGGATCGGGACGTAAACCGGTCAGTCCCGTGTATCGGTCTATCTTCCGAGCACGTTAAAGAACCATAGGAATCTATTCGATAATAAGAGTAGGGCAGGTTCCCGGATTCCTATGTATCCTTCCCCTCTCTCTGGGGCGGCTCTAAATAACCTATACTGTGTTGATGAGCCGTTAAACAACATTCAATTCAATTCCATTGTATGGAAGGGCCGTAACTAATGTGGGTTGCACTTGCGGCCCGACCCGATTGCATTGTACTTGTACATATATGGCAAAAACATAAAATAGCATACGTTTAAATCAGTAGTGTAGCACCTAGGGCTCGTTCACTGAAAAACGAGCGAAATATTTAATCCAATGGCAAATCAATTATTTAAGAACAACTTTTGATGAATAATAGTACATTTTATTTATTTAATCGTATAGTAAATACTCGAGTAGGCTTGTGAATGGTTCATGGGAGGGAAGCACATTCTAAAAACTAAAATATATGTGTATATATGCACGTTTAATTTGTCCCCGTGCGACACTGTAACAGTAAACAATAGTTAATCAATCTTTCCCAAATGATACTTTCTTATTTGTGTGTCAGATAAACTGCAAACCATTGTTATGATAATTATCATTCTGACAACCATCATTTTCTTTTGCTTTATTACAACATTTACCATAACGATTGCTATTTTAACATGTATTATATAATGCATCCATACATATAAACTATTAGAATATAATCAAATAAGAAAAAGAAACATAATAGCCTAGGCACCGTGTATGTTACTGCTTAATATCCTATTGTTTATATATAGTATATTTAACCAATAAGTATATTTAACCAATATTTACAGACTGAAAATGTAGGTTGTATCTGCTATTACAAATATTGAGGAATCCAACGTTTAACGCAACTCTCCCAACAATTTACACTTAATATATGCTACTTACTAATACACACTGTACAATGTTTATCTACCTGCATGAGCCTCATTATGTATACCATATTCATGACATCATCATGTCATTACTGTACTGAACTGATTAAATAAAAGATTTGACTGATTGGCTTTAATGATCGACCAGACTTCTTTTTTCATAAATCTCTTCTACACATATGTACGTTTAGTCGTTTAAAAATATTTACAATTTCAGAGTGCCGTCTGAGTGATCACCCACACCACGTGGATTTTACTGTACATATACATAACAAAGACTTATGGGCTTAAACGAAGTGCAATGGAAGGGCCTCGGGGTTCCCTGTACCAGGCAAGCATTCCCCAGGCAGGCATCAGCCCAACCGTAGTGCAATGGAAGGCCTCTTTCCTGGGGAAACCTGCCTAGCACGGTATTCCCTGTAACACGTATGATCGACCAGACTCAGTCCTGATCATGGATCTTGGGAATGAGGTACCCACCGATGCTGATGTTGTTCTAAGGATTAGAGTGCCTCTACCATATGGGCCCCGTTATATATTTATAGTCCAGCAGAGTCACGGAAATCCCCGAATGACAAAAATATACATCGAGAAATCCTCGAATGACAAAAATATACCTCGGGTTACAACAAGATACAATTTCATAACTGTGAGTACTTCTTTGGCATTCTCCGCGACTCTGACGCTACCACAAAGTACCACATTGCATATTTCCGTTTTCGGAGGTACCTTAACAATAATCATTAATATATAAAATTAGAAATAACTGTACTTGATAATCGCGCAATCAAATGAAGATTCTGATCGACTAACACTGAAATACAATTTATAACAGTTTTTTCAAATCATTCCGGAAGTGAACACTATTTATGTCATGCGCACTCTGACAGTAAATTCATTAATGTTCATAACATGCATTGAAAGAACTATTTAGGTTATAACAGCGTAAATGAGTCTCCATGCGCCTTCCATAGTAAAGTAGAATGTTGACAACCTGTTAAAAACTCAAACCTTATTAGAATTCTGGGAAACTTACTTTATCATGCAAATAAACATGTCTGCTATTAAACATCAACAAGAAATTAGGGGTTCAATATCTTCAAAGAAAGTTTACTTACATCGGGTCAAAGTTCAACACTATTTTTACCCCTAGCACTTTTATACCCTGTCTACTTTCACTTTTGAAATGTATATCAAAACCTGTCAAAAACATGATGACTGCATTTTAAAATATCAATTAAATGTCCCGAATACAGTTACAGCCAAACAATATAACAGGAAACTGCACTAAAAACGTTTTAAAGACGAAAAAGATTATCACTCTTTAATGCGGAACTACTTTCGAAAATGCACCAGGCGAGCACGTCCGACTGATTTAGTGAAGTTAAACCTTTAATCAAATTAATGATGAATTACAAGCATCTTCCTTTTACAGAGTTAATCAGCGATCATGTAAGGTCAAGACATGTTGATAAACGTATATCTAAGTTTCTACGAAATGAAAACAATAATTGAGTGCGCTATATATTTAAGAACTGAAGTACTACGGTATTTTTGATTAAAATATATTTCCCGGCGAGTTATTTTAACGATTGGTTCGGACATGCGCAATGCGGATGTTTGTTGAACACATGTTTTTTAGTTTGTTAAAATATTAATGATTAAATAAACTATTTTGGAAGAATTTCGACAATAAGTGAATACGATCGAGAAATGTCTGTAATTGGCGAAGGGGTATAAAACCCACTCCAGAACAGTCCCGAACAACACATGTTTATCTGAAAATGGTCCCATATTTGGGTTTACACTTTCAAATATACCGAATGTTAGGGATTCGGTGCGGTATGGGAGTGGGTTTTATACCCTTTGAGAATGATAAAATGTGAATTATTTCACCCGTGCATGTATTTAAGCAACCAAATATTTTCTAACAATACACTGTTATAATATCAATGTATAAAAAGTAAAATAATCAACAATTTACAGTAATTTTAGTAATTATACAGTTTCATAATTTTAGTAGTCGGTGCGGGGTTCGGGTTCGGGAGTAGGTTTTATACCCCTTCGTAATTGGCTTCACTAAAGCAATTACGTATAACATTGAAAAACTTTTATCTTTTCAGTCAACCGCTTTTCAACAATAACAGGTAAACCATGAATGGGAAATAATTGCATTTTACCATTTTGATTGTCCTCTTGATGACTGATAACATAACGATATAGGTAGAGTTTCTTTAAAATTAATACAGCATACACTTAAAACATTCAATATTTACAATAAAGAATTACAATTTGAAACACTAATTATAATAAAGAAAATACATTCGATTTTCGAATAGTACGTATGTTTGAATTGTCACCGTCAATGTAGGATATGCATCGACTTTGAATTGAGAACATTTATTTTACGTGAGATACACTGTTAGTGAGATCGATCACATGCCAAATTATCAGAACCAATCGGACTGCAGATCGTGGCATTTGTTATATACTATTTAATACAGCAACGGTCGGTTAGAGCCTCGTCTACTATGTGTCTTCTGAACCGAAGGTTCAGGGTTCGAGCCTTATATAAGGCAACATATTTTTAACCATACTATGTTAAGATATTTCAAAAAATATTATACAAAACTACTACGGAATAAATCGGATTGGTTTCGACAATTTGGCATTTGAGTACTCTGTATTATTCTATCCTAAATAGTGATTAATACAAACTGTATGTGTCGAACACTTTCATTCAATATTTATTAAACCTATCAAAAAGCCTTATAACCCTGTTAAAAGATTTATCAAACGATTTATCAAAAACGGTTATGTCCCTATCATTTTACAACGCACTGCATGTTTAGTTGTTGACCCATTTACAGTTCGCCACTTTGCTTTTCTCTTTTATTGTGCGATGACCGGACAGATGGTGGACCCTATGATGACGTCTACCTAATTCCCGAGAGGACGGTAACGTTTGATGTTTGTCTCAAAGTTTGTCTTGTCGAGTCCTTAATGGATGGAGGACCTTATGATGACGTCTACCTGAAGAGGACGGTAACGTTTGATGTTTGTCTCAAATTTTGTCTTGTCGTGCCCTTAATGGTTTATTATCTTGTTGATCTGGCTTCTGCCAAGTCACTTAGAACTTGCCTTGTGCTTTTCTATGCTCTTGCTTTTTATATTCATACATACATGATCATCTTTGTGTTATCCTTATGCTGCCTATTAATGATGCCTAGTTTGTAAGATGGTATAGTATGTCGGCGATTTCTTTGTTTACGTTGTTTCTTTTTACTGGGATGACAGTAAGGTAAGATTCAGGTTTCGTGCAACCTGTTTTGAACCCGCAGCGCCTGTTTGGCCACTGATCGTTCCAAGGCTGTAGCCCTATTGTCAACCCTTTTATATTCATGATGTCATATACCTTGACTTTTATTTATCGTTGTACTTGTTGTTTGTTGTCATGGCTGTTTTTGGTTGACTGTGGTCCTTGAATGCTTCAGTTCCTGTTCGACATCTCTGTCTACTTTCATGCACACATTTCAGCCAGTACTAACTGCACAATGTTGAAAACACAACTGCGCACGCTAATCATCAGACAATTATGTAATCCATGCAAATTATCTAATCCACTACAGTGTACAATAAATTAACTTTTTCGAAAACAAAAGAAACAAACATTTACAAGATACAGTTAAGCTTCTTATAGAACACTGATAAACCTTATAATAAGACATATTATTATATGATGGCCATCTATACCAGAGAACGTATAAATCCAGAGCATTGTAAAGGTTTATAATTGTTCAATGCGTATTTATTGTTTATGTGACGTCAGTTTGGACCACCTAAATGTGTCAGACGACAAACGCTAAGGCACCTTTATAGCATATCGGATTTGCTGTTTCTCAGCACACACTGTTTACAAAAATCTTCAGATCTGTTGCCTTTCCGCCAATCCTGTTCCCCAAGCCTTGATCGAGCTTTTCGTATACTAAATTCTGGTTGTTCACAGCTGCTAGGGTGACAGCGATATATCCAAATAATATCGTGCTTTAGATCTACTTTCGGTTTCTCTTCCATGATAGTCCTTGTGGCGAAGATGTGATCCGTCCCATAGTGAATAACTTTGATTGTCTTTGACGCCTCATCTTTCATCGTCAGTATCCCTTGGTGCCAAAACATGTAATATTTAAAGTCCACAATAACTCCTGGATTTAAGTCCGACCATGCATGTACTTGAATTCTTTGAAACTCGCCACACTTCAACGTCGTCAAGCCTCTGGCTTCGTCATTGAGAACACACGCTTTGCAGAAATCCTCAGATATGTTGCCTGTTTCCCAATTCTGTTCCCCAATCCTTAATCGAGCTTTTCGTATAATTTCTTCTGTTTTGCTACAGCTCCTAGTATTACAGCGATATATCCAAATATCATTTTGCTTTAGAGCTACATTCAGTGTCTCTTCCATGATGGTCCTTGTGGCGAAGATGTGATCCGTCC
Organism: Cyrtodaria siliqua; assembly: GCA_037043455.1. Taxonomy (NCBI): domain Eukaryota; kingdom Metazoa; phylum Mollusca; class Bivalvia; order Adapedonta; family Hiatellidae; genus Cyrtodaria; species Cyrtodaria siliqua. The sequence goes on from JAWPHD010015759.1 coordinate 28,565, forward strand.
CATAGTGAACAACTTTAATTTGCTTTGACGCCTCATCTGCCATCGTTAGTATCCCTTGGTGCCAAAGCATGTAATATTTAAAGTCCACAATAACTCCTGGAGTTAGGTCCGACCATGCATGAACTTGAATTCTTTGAAACTTACCACTCTTCCACGTCGTCAAGCCTCTGGCTTCGTCATTGAGAACACACGCTTTGCAGAAATCCTCAGACATGTTGTCTTTCTGCCATTTCTGTTCCCCAATCCTTAATCGAGCTTTTCGTATAACATCTTCTGGTTTGTTACATCTGCTAGGGTGGCAGCGATATATCCAAAGAGCATCGTGCTTTAGATCTACATTCACTGTTTCTTCCATGATGGTCCTTGTGGCGAAGATATGATTGGCTCCATAGTGAACAACTTTAATTGTCTCTGTCGCCTCATCTGCCATCATCAGCATCCCTTGGTGCCTAATCTTGTAATATATAAAGTCCACAATAACTCCTGGAGTTAAGTCCGACCACGTATATACTTGAATTCTTTGAAACGCGCCACACTCCTCCCCAATTCCCGGAACAAATAAAAATCGCTGTACAGAAAGATTTGGGCTTTGGTTATCACGGCCTTCAACTGACATTGTCACAATAGCAGGGCTTTGTACGACCTTCGCCCAATGAACAAGATCCCAGGAGGTGTTTCCGAAAGCCAAAAATCGTTCCTCTCCTATCCGGGTATTTGCTCGCTTAACACATAACTTAGGCGGGTAAGTAATGTAGCCGTCGAAACCTTTCACGTAGACATGATCGCTGCTTAAATCAATGGGAATCTCTTCTTCTCTGACTGTACGCTTCGCAAAAAGGTGATCAAGTCCGTAGTGGATAACGGTCATGTTTCCTTTGTTGTTTGCTTTGGATTCATCCTTTCTCACTCCGGTTACAATGGCAGCATGCTTCAAAGACCAATAGTTAAATAGTATTACGTCGCCGGGATGTATATCATCCATATCGTTGGCGAGAGTGTCTGAATTCTTCTTAACGATTTCTTCAGCTAAATGCGACGATCTCTTGGTGAACCAAGTGCACCTTTTTTCTCCTATTCTGGCTCTTGCCCTTCTGAGAACGTCTTGTTTGTTGAAGCGATATAGTGGATGGTATTTGTATATCAATATGTCGTCATGATTAAGGTCAAACGAAAACGATTCTTCTATTACGATATTTTCTTTACCATAATGCACAACAGTTACAGCCAATTTCGACGGAGAATCAGAGCTGAAGTCTACGAAAGTGCTCACGGCTTTGTGTGAAAAGCCTCTGTACTTGAACTGGATAATGCACCCTTCTTTCACTTCTTCTCTAATGTGTGCCATAACATTTCCTAACCTCTTCGTGGCATGTTTCTTGCCTCTGCGTTGATCCAAATCGATGTGTGTAAATTCAGATAAGCTCTGTTGCAAGCCTATCTCCCTCTCAAAAGTCAGAGCTGGTTTCTGGACTGGAACTCCAGATCGTTCGTCTTCAGTGTCTTCGTATACTTTTGCCCAGTGGCAAAAGTGGCATGAACGATTGGACAATACTCTAAACTTGGTTTCTCCGATTCTTTGCCTCGCCCGTCGTATTACAATCTCTGGTGGATGGACTTCATATCCGGAGTAGTCATGTCCTTTGATCAAACCCTTGGTAAGATCTACTTCTATGCTTTCTTGAACTACTCTGAACTTCTTATGGGAGTAGTGAATGACGTTTACTTTTCCTTTTTTATTTTCGGTTCCAGTATAAATGTGGACAGCCGAAACAATTCCATCATGTGACATTTTCAAGTGATCAAACGATATAACATCGCCAATACATATGTTTTCCATTGTTCTTAGCCTTATCTGCTTTCCTTGAAAGGGTGAGGAAAATATTGCTTTGATCTTAGGCACCACCCACATCAATGCGATTGTAAGAAATCCAACTAAACCAATGACACCAACAACTATACCATTACTAGCACCCGCAGCTATAACTAAATTTAGCAATCCAAGACCACCTATTTGTGTCAGACAATATACACTGAATTTACACCATAAATCAGTCTTCTGAAGACTACAACATGCCGAACATATATTGCCTTGGCTTAAATCCTTGTTTAATTGTTTATGCTCATATATACAATATATCAGATGTATGATGGTCGCTCCAGCTAACAAGCCCCATGGTACAGCTATCAAAGCACCCGTCGCCATGCTTGACAAGTCGTCTATTGACAATCCAACCAACTTTGTTACAACTTTTAAAATTTTCCCTCCAACATTATCCAAAGAAGCTAAAATGTCCTTTAGTACTTCCTTTGCATTATGAACTTGAATGCTCTGTTTTGCCCCAACACAGCACCAATGACAAAAATGTTCGCAGTTGTACGAAAAAAAATGCATAATGTTCTGTGATGTTTACTAATGACTCAGCACGGCTTATGATTTCCCTAACCGAACGAGTGTTATGTCTGTATCGCACGACGTATATCTCGTCGTAAAGGAGGTTTTTGAGTTGCGTTGTTTCTCGAATCTTGATGTGTTCATCGTACGGTGTAGAAATAAAATGGATCAACGTCAACATAGCAGATGACTTATCAACGTAATCTATTTGCTTTACAATTGCGTGATGAGAATACAATGCGACTTGTCGTCCACCAATGTTATGCAAAAACTTTTTTCCGCCCATGTAGATATGATTTCCAGGCTGAATAGACGAGATACTAGTTACCCGAACATTGAGCGTACAAAACGGACATCCGACACCAGATATCTCATCCCCGCTTTGTGTTGTGAGATGTTCTCTAATAGAACTTAGATTTGACCCCATTGTTTATGACTGAAGTAGTGGTATTAGCTAGAATTGGCGATGCCTTGTAGCTTGATTTGTCTGCTTTTACCTGAAATGTAGAACAAGTATACTGAAACTGTTAGTTTGTTAGAGACATACCAAACAATAAAAAATATCAGACGCTGTCAATTTCCCTTCGTGTTCAAGACGAGGCAATTTATATTAACATTCTTGTGTTTAGAAAAGAAAAGTGATACTTGTTAAACTTCCAAAACTGATACATAATAGTGCACATGTAACAGGGTGTCGCTCTCTACAACACATATTTATACACGTATTTACACATACACATACAGCAGTGTACGTACGACACGGTTTATATTTATGCGATTAAGGACTGTTTAAATTGTATTAATAATAACAATATCATGTGCATGATTAAAAATATTTCTTGAATTGTTACTTTCAAAAGCGTTATAATTATATATCGTGTTGATGTTGAAACACTAGTACTTTTGCATAAGTACACATAACTATTGCATGTACCTGCTGTCAACCTTGTATATATATGTTTTGTATCCTTATGGGTCTTATGACCTTTTGGAATTTTGCTGAATAAAAGATTATATTTACATACAACATGTGGGTATTACATTACAAGTATTTAAGTTAACACTTCAGATGATTGCTAGCATGTAAACACTGGTGTAAAGCAAGGTTGTGTTTCATTCTACATTATTTACTATTTGGGTTACTATATTAAAGGGATACACCAGGCTGCTCGTGCGGGTCTAATGCTATGATTTAAAAATGACAAATACTAATATTAAAATATATAAACATAATAAAAGAGCCTAAAATGACCTCTTATTTACAATTCATTTTGCACAGTAGTATGTGTTATTTTAGATTACGCACCATAGTTATTTTCAGCATTTAAGACCTGATTTGATTCATAAATCAAAACAGGATGTCTGCATCTTGTTGGTCAGGCCAGGGCACACCTATACCCCAACACCCCATATATATATATCTAAAATTCATTGAATTCGTCATAATGTTTGTCATTACATTTGTGTAATGAATTGAATTGAATTGGGGTTTTAAGGCGCACCAACACATGAAAGGTTATATGGCGCCTAACAGGAATGAACATGCCAGGCTCAATGTACATCGAGATAAAATATGGAGAACGGGCCTAGAAACTTCTCACCCTGAACTGCAGAGCTGCTGCAAATTCTATTGTAGACACTCCATTTACGCTGGAGCCACGTTATAGTTTTTCTGCCACTGCTCTAGTGATATGAGCGAGATGGCGCCTGAAACAATGTAGGGGTCAGGATGAAGATCTTTAATGAGTATGAACAAAAAATGATAAAATGATAAAATGAACATGAATTTGGGGTGGGGTGGTTCTACCACTCTGCCTTCCCCTCCAACGGGATCTGCAGTGGCCCTATTCTTTGCCCTGTAAACAAACGGGGCCCCCGGAACCACACGGGGCATTTTTATAATGAACTGGAACATTTTTTAAAAAAGGTTAGAGTCTTCTTCAAAAAGGCATAAAGTACCCCCCTTTAAAGGGTCCTACTATGATTTAGGTGCATAGTTCAAACCACATCAGAGTCAAAAGTATCTCAACTGTTGTAGTTGTGTTAACCTTATGAACCCTATACGGTTCACTAAACAGTTATCTCCCTTGCAAACAACGATAGGAACGTTATTGCGCTTAAAAATAGAACTGTGTTATTCGGTTCTTGTTTATTTCTTAAATTATACAAATAGTTTCTCTTTTTGTTCCAGATGACATTAATGGGATATGTTCGTGATTTTCATACAGGTTTGGATATGCCTGAATGTTTTGAGCCAAGATCTGAGATACTTAAGGTGCATAGACTAGTTCAGATTTATCCCAATTGATTCTACACGTATATCGTCAACATTCCCTACCCTGGTAAGGAGATTCTTATCAATATTACAGTGAATGACTCATCTAAACAACTCTCTCTCTTTATGCAGACGACAGGAAACTGTTCTTACAAATCAGCTAGGAGTAAAGTTTGTCAATCCAATGACTCCAAACTATATAATTTCTGTTTATTTTAGTGGAACTGTGATCATCTACTATACACTGCACTGTGTATAACATAAAACAGAATTGCTATGAAATGTTAAGCCAAAATAAATGTAACCTGACTAAACAGAACCAAATATTTCAAGACAGCAGTTATCAGTTTTTATGAATGAAAATTAATTGCCAATTATAGTTGGTCTGTTTGTAACAGCCTATATATACTGCAGTACACAATATATGTGTATACTTTGGACATTTATGCTAGGATGACATTGTGTTGGGATTAAACATTCAAAAATAAATCACAACTGTACAAATTATGTTTAGGAAAGGCTGGGCATGATGGAGATAATAAGATAAAGAATTACATTGTATATAGTTATGACTAAGGAACATGCATCACTGAGCCTGTGGAGGGAATATTCAATCATGGGTGGGATATAGAAGTGCATGGTGATGTTTCTGATTCTGATGTGAAAATGTTAGGGATGATTTGTTATCTGGAACACATGAATAGTCACAGATACAAATCTCAGAGTACTGCTATGTACTGACAATATCTCTAAGCCATAATGTGTGTCGTCTGCTATAAACACTTCCAAGTGTATTTGTGTACCCTTCTCAGTTCATAACACCACAGGCTCCTACCCTTTATTTTCAAATTTCTGTCTGTTGGGTTTAAAAAGAAATGAAACTAGGAATAAGAAATACTTTTTCACAAATATGTTTTTACCAATACAATTGTTTAATATCAGTTTACTTCTGTGCCAAATATTGAATTTTTTTATAAGGTGGAATTTTAAATATTTAAATATTTTGAAAAAGATGTCCCTGATTTAACCATGTATACATTTAAATGAAAAACCTGCCACAGCTCCATCTAGTGGCTTGTATACGGCAGTCAAATGTAAACCTGTGTCTATAATCTTTATTTTAAATTTTAAATGTGTATGTCTTGTTTTGATTCACAATGGAATAAATATTTTAGATTGCATGTTTTCTTTGTTTCGATATGACTCCATATAAGTTAAGTTTTGTGACAACATAATTATTATATTAGATCAGTTTTGACAATAGCATGTAGTTGGTATCCAGATCTTGTGAAATTCAAACCCCGTACTGTTTTGTCTTTTGTCCATTTTACAAAGGTTTTTATCATATACGGTCCCTGTGTTTTAATCGTTAGATTATGTGTGGGAACATTATTCGCAGTGTTTATCCGTCCGGGGTAAAGTATGATATATAGGCTAAGACTTCGAAGACTTTAAGCAGTTTATCTTCTTGTTGTTGTATTTTTCTATTTCTATTTACTGTTAGTATATGGTTTATTTCAAATTTCATAAATCATCAGTATGTTTCAGTATCGTTTAGCCGTTTGACACTCATATCGATATTGAGAATTAAATTGAATGTGGTTTAACGGCTCATCGACACATTATATGTTATTTAGAGCCGCCCCAGAGGAGAAGGATACATATGAATCTGGAAACCTGCCCTACTCTTATTAACCAATAGCTGCATATGTGTATGTAACGTGCTCGGATGATAGACTCCGATAAATGCGACCGCCCGGTTTACGTCCCCAGAGGCTAAGGGAAAGTGTCTTGCCTAATAAGTATAAATAAAAGTCGAACAGGAAATGCTGCATTCAAGGACCACAGTCAATTCAAAACGCACAGAAACAAACAATAATTACAAAGCTGAAAAATTGGCACGATATGACATCACAAAGATACGTGGTCATGATCACTTTCATACTATCTGTGTTAAACTTGTTAAAAGACTTATCAAAAGAGGTTATGATCCTATCATTTTGCAACGCACTGCAAGCTTGGTGGTTTACAGTTCACCACTATGCTTTCCTCCTTAACTGTGCGATGACCGGACAGGCGTTTGACTATGATGACGTCTACCTAACGCCCAAAAGGACGGTGACGTTTGCTGTTTTCTGCAATCTTGTCTTGTCGTGCCCTCAATGGGTTGTTCTCTTGTTTCACTGGCTTCTGCCAAGTCATTGAGTATCTTCTTTGTGGCTTTCTAGGCTATTGTTTTTTTGTATTTATATATACACGAGCGTCTTTGTGTTTTACTTATATTGCCTATTATTGCTGCCTCGTTGGTTAGAGAATGGTCCATGGCGTGAATTTATTTATTTACACTGTCCCGTTTTATTGGGGTGACAGTAGGGTAAGTGTGAGGTTTGATGCACCCTAGAACCTGGTTTAAACCCCCAGCGGCGTTTTTTGCCACTGACCGTTCCAAGACGGTAGCCCTGTTTGTCAACCCTTTTGTGTTTGTGATGTCTTATTTGGCATTTTATTCATCTTTAAAGTTGTTCTTTGTTTCTGTGTGTGTTTGCGGTTGACTGTCGTCCTTGAATGCTACTTTTCCTGTTCGATTTTTATATCTCCTTTTAGTATGTTTTAAATGGATATGCGCTTATAAATAATATTTAAGGTAATACATTTGGCGGTCCTTTACATAACTTAGATTTTACAATGTTTTCCTTATATTTACAATTTTTCTTTTTAATCGTGTCTTTACTTGTCATTTTTGGGTATAATGATATATGTAAAATGTTTACGAAAAAGAGGCAATCCGGAAAAAAAATCGCCAAATTATTACATTCTTTTCGCCCCATTATTACACTACAAGACTGTGTTTAATTATTCAACCCCTATCAACATTTTTAAGTTATGGTGGCTGATTTGTGCCATGTCGTGTTGGCGTGTTGGCGGGTCGAATACACGACAACATGACAACACGACAGCACGACAAATACCTTATGTGCCGGGTTGTCGTGTCGTCGTGTTGGCTGAGCGAAGACACCGACAGACACATTTTACGCGACAGGACAAGTAAAAGTCGCCAACACGACATGTTCATGCTGATGATTAAGAACATCTCTGAAAATATACAATGCCCAACGTCAAACATCTAAAATAGTACACATATATTCCATACCACAGCTTAAGTAATCAATAATTTACAAACATATTAAGGTTCGCTGGCCTGCAACTACTGAGTCTATTTGAAGTACACTTTTAACATCATGTAATTACTCACATTTTGCAATCCTATTTTACGGAATATATTAACAGATCGCAAAAAACACATGCATGTAGCATGAACTATTGAAATGATCAAGTCACAATATAGTCATATAGTTATTACAAATACCTGCATGTATACGGTGCAGAGTCTATATTCATCCCATCCATGTCTCCTCTCATTCTATCCAGAGCTCGCCACCAACTCTACATATATCTGTACATAAAAGGTCTGAATTAGTTCATGTACCTTAAAGAAACTAATCCGCAAAATAACGACAAAATTACACTACAAAACAGTTTATCAAAAATATATCATAGACTTTTTCACGGGTTCTTAAAATAGGGATACAGAGAGAAAAACAAAGAATTGAAACGCATGTCTCAGGTAAATACGGGTTCTGGGTTTACGCCCATCTCGATGTTTAAATCAACCAACTCGATCAGACTATACTCTATCTATTACTTGTAAATGTTCATTATGAAACAATTCAGATCAATGTACATGTAGTTTAAATATTCATGGTATGCAACTTTAGTATTTCCATGTTTTCTATGTGTTCAGTAAAATATACATAGATATAATCGTTTTAAAAAATTCGTTCATGACTAAATATATATTTCTTCTTGCAGTTCTATGGCGATATGATCTCTTTACAAGACAATAAATACAAAGAAAACGGACACAATGACAGTCTTAAACAGGTAAAATTCAAGTCAGAAATGTATAAACTGTTTGAAATGATACCACTGGTGAAACTCTATCCTTTAATTTGAACTAATAAAGATCTGTTCTCAGTACAAAATGCGTAAATAAGTAATTTAATATACGAATGAGGAAGTCGACATTGTTTGTCATACAGTTGCTATCACGAATATTACACAGCTGCATGAAACCGGTTTGAATAATGCACTATTTATTGTCCCGTTGAAATGTCAAGATTTGGAACACCGTCGAAATGCATACGAGGCGTTTTCACGAATAAGAACTGTGTAGGATACTGGCGAATATTGGGAATTGCTATATGCACGGTTGTCGTGTACGATAAAACTGCTGAAAGACAATATGAAATTCTTTCTCCACAATAACTGAAAGAACACTTCGCTTTTTATAAACAACAATAAATAATGCCAGGACTGATACTTATTACACTTACTAACAGAAACACAGAATCTGGTTCATGTGTTGCTACCCGTCCATTTCACCCGCTCAGTATTCGTGTATTTTTATTTGGAAAATATAGTTATACAGATAAAGATAATGGCACTATTTAATTTTTTAATCATGTTCAAATATTGTTGGGACGAGCCTTTATTAATGTTGGAAGAACTTGTGGCCCAACCCTTTTGCTTGTATATAGAAGAAAAGCAATAAAATATGTTTAAAGTAAGGTTCATGTGTCAATTTCCATATTTATCTTAAATTCATATTTTAATTCAAGCAAAACAGATAATTTGACAATTGTCCACCATTGTGTTTTGTTGTTGTTTTCTATATGTATCTTTATTTCATATTTTAATACAAGCTAAACAGAACATTTGACAATTGTCCACCAGTTTGTTCTGTTGTTGAAGACTTCTATAATATATTCATTGAGTCATGTTTGATGATATTTAATAACCATTTTATTTATTGCACAGGTAAGAAATTATTAAACGTGTCTGATCTGTTTGTCTGTATATTTTGAATTCACAAATATTGTCTCAATCGGTCGCACTTCATTCATTGTCAATGTTATACGATTACTAGACTCTAGTCTAAACATGTTTATCTCGGCCCTCTCCTTCTTTTATTATTGGGAGGTTGAATGTGTCAACTGTCCAACGCATGTATAATAGTATTAACATGATTAAGTCACGAGGTAAATATAATAACACATTAAGCAACGAGTTTACCTATACGTTTGGAGTGCATCAAGGAGAATGTGTATCTCCTTTTCTTTTCTCTATGTTCTTAAATGGTATTGAGGAATATTTCATTTTAAATAAATTTGATGGTATTGATGTGTACATGACCAAATTATTTCTACTCTTATATGCTGATGACATTGTTATTTTCTCAGAAAGCGCCGAAGGTCTTCAAAAAGGTTTTGATATTTTATCTGAATACTGCGAGAAGTGAACGTTCAAAAAACAAAAAAATAATTGTTTTCAGAAAAGCTGGATTATTACCACGTAATTTAAATTTTCTTTTCGATGGTGTACAAATTGAAACAGTGAACTCGCTTACCTACCTTGGAATTGTTTTACCCAAGGCGGTTCTTTCAGTGAAACGCAATTAACGTTAGCTGGTAAAGCACAAAAAGTAATATTCAAACTAAATAAGTATCTTTTAAAATTTACATATATTTCAATAACTCATAGACTGGAACTATTTGATAAGCTTATATTGCCCATTTTGAATTATTCTTGTAAAGTGTGGGGATTTCCCATTGCAAACAATATTGAAAGAATCCATACACTTTATTGCAAAGGTATATTGAATGTAAAACGCACAACGCAAAATGATTTTGTATATGGTATCCTAGGTAGGTTTAAGCTTATACATAATAGATTGTATAGAATCATTAAATATTGGTTAAAGATTTTAACAAGTAGTGAAAACAAATATTGCAAACTAATTTATAATGTGCTGAAAACAGATGCTGATATTTACCCAAACAAAATATCATGGGTAACCTTAGTTCGCAATTTATTATCGTCAATGTGTTTTTACTACGTGTGGCTTAACCAGAGTGTCGGAGATGTGGATATTTTCTTAGGTATATTTAAGCAACGACTTCATGATAATAATATACAATCTTGGCATGAACGTTTAGAATTTCAACGAGAGCAATATATTTTAAAGAAATTGTTAGTTTTGATTTTCAATCATTTCTTAATTGCATAGACATACCCACATTTAGAATAGCGATGGCCAGATTAATTGTCTCATCTCACAGCCTTGCTGCAGAGACTGGTAGGTGGCATAAACCTAGAAGGAAACCATTAGAAGATAGAATATGTATCCACTGCAACAAGATTGAAGACGAATTTCATTTCATTTTAGAATGCGATCGTTTTAAAGATAGTCGAAAAATATATATTAAAAAGTATTTCTGGAATCGACCGAGCATGTTCAAATTAAAAGAACTTTTTTACAGCAAAAATGAAAAGTAAATTTAAAAACCGAGTGTGTATATTTTTAAATCATTTGAAATAAGAAAAAGATTAACAATGAACTGATCTGATGTATTTGAAAGTCTATGTCTCAATTATTTGTAATTCCATGATTTAATTGTAGTATTGTGTGTAATTTTGTCTAATAGTCATGTATAATTGTGTGTAATTTTACTCGTTTTCTTTTTACTTATTCGTATGCAATTGTGTGTGGTGTGGTGGTAAGCCATGTTTGAAAATCTTGATCCTGTTTGAATTGGGTGTTTATGTGCTTATATGTGCATAGCAAGAATATGGTTATCTATTATACAACAACCAACACATTAATTTATCTCTACATGTTTAGTCACCTTCTCCGCGAGTTCTGAATTGCAAATTGAGACATGTTGATGTATGTCGCAATTTTTACTATTTATTTTTTGTTTTGTATTGTTACAGGCTGATTGTTTGTTTGTTTTTTTCCTCGTTCTCAAGTAAGAAGTAAACAGTGTAACTTTGTATTTCCTTTGCATCTGATATGTATTATACATGTATACCGAAAGGAAAAAGAAACGCAGGGTGCGTATTTCCGCTATATATTGTATGTTTAATAGGCTACTGCTATTCGAATTGTACAGGGCGACATTAGGCCTGTCCTTTTAAAAAGAAGATTTAAACAGCACTGAACACACCAATGGTTACCCCTTTAAAGTTTCATTATCGTCAGAATGCGCATTTGGATCAAGCAGGTGAGCACACTTAGGCTTAAAATGTTCCAATCACTTAACATTAAATACAGTACTGAACTGGCTCAATTTTTCAAAGACGAACTTCAGCATTTATGAATTTCTTGTTACAACGTGTTCTGTGATTAAAACGTCTACAACATCACAGTTGTGTCCTTTCTCTAACTAACTGCACTTTTTTTTTTTACGAAACATCTTGGGATTTCCTTAGAATATATAGGGAATTAAGTGTGCAGTATATGCAATATATAGCGGAAATACGCACCCTGTGTTTCTTTTTCCTTTCAGTATATGTACGAATCTCGCTACGTTGTTAAAAAAGGTGTTTATGTATATATTGTATGATCACATGGGCCTATGGCTTACTGATTTTGAAATAAAGTGCTTTCATTATATTAAGAACCCGTAAATCCTATACTTTTAATAGTTTTATCACTTAATGTTTTTAATCTTATTCTTTACAATCCGTACAGTACAGTATTTTCAAACATGTATTTAATAAGTGAAGTTACTGAAGTGCAATTAAGAGATATTGCAGAGGACAACATAATTATCTGTTCTGACAATGGAGATCAAAACCAGGCCAACGGGATCGATCCAGAAAGCTTGTCAGGATCAGGATTCTCGACATATCCAAAAGAGAAGTCTATTTCCATATTTACAGCGAAGGCTATCCCCTGGTACATTGTAGTCTTTCTAACCAACGGTTACCTAGTCCAAGAAATATTAATTACAGGGACCATGTAAAGCAGATATCAAAGTCAAACAGGAATGTAGCATTCAAGCACCACAGTCAACCAAAAATACGCACAGAAATAAGCAATAATTACAAAGATGAATAAAATGCAAGATATGACATCGCAAACATAAAAAGGACTGACAATAGGACCACCGCTTTGGAACGGCCAGTGGAAAACTAGGTCGTAGGGGGTTTAAACCAGGTTCAATGGTGCATCAAACCTTACTCTTACGCTATTGTCATCTTAATAAAACGGGACAGTGTAAATAAAGACATCCAGGTTATATTTTTTAACAAACAAGGCATCATTAATAGGCAATACACGTATAACAAATAGATGATCATGTATATATGAATATAAAAAAGAAAAGAACAGAAAGCCACAAAACAAGTACTCAATGACTTGGCTGAAGCCAGACCAACAAGAGAGAACAAACCGTTAAGTGTACGACCAGTCAAGATTTAACACAAACATCAAACGCTACCGTCCTTTGAAGATTTAGGTAGACGTCATCATAGGGTCCTGGTCAATATTTCTGAAAAATATTTTCTTTAAGAAAACCCTCTGCAGACAGTTGGGCTGTCTAAACTTTTAAACGATGTATTCTAATGCACATTCTTCGACATATAAGCAAAGATCCCTTTTTGCTTGTAGTTCCAGCCAGTAGAAAAGAAGGTATTTTATCACTATCATGGTAAACCAAGTGCAGGGTATCTTGGTAGAGAAAATATTCTTTTCATGACAAAAAGGTCATTTTACTGGCCATGTTAAAGAAAGATGTTAGTCGATATAGCAAGAGTTGCTACCAGTAAACAGTCCTCACGCATCTTCTTCTGCCCTTAGCACTCTGCTCTTGATACCACTAATATGCCCATTATGTCCTCGGATGAGACCAATGTGACGCCGGTCTCATCGATTGCCGACACCACTCAGAGATCAAGTCAGCGATAATAATGTGCCAACCCTCGATGTATTCATGCGAACCCCTGATGTGTCACTGCAAACTCTGATAAATCCATGGAAACCCACCCGGGATAGCACTGCAGAATTAATTTTAAACGTATCCTCTGCATACATACACAATTCCTGTTCTAAAATTAAACCACTTGGCCCTGTATTCTACCTGTTTCATTCTTAGCGACAGCTTCTTTTAATTTTTCTTTTTTACGTACTTTTTTGTTGTTGCTGGGGTTTTTTGTGTGTTTTTTTTTTGTATTCTAAGCAGCTCACATCCGAAATATTACTGGAGAAGTACTTGAAGTTTTCTATTGAATAAAATACAAGTCATGTTATGTTCGCCGTTAAAAGCTTTTTAAAAGGATACGTCGAACAGGAAATGCAGCTTTCACAGAACACAGTGAACCCAAAAACACGCAAAAAGACAAAAGCGGATGGCAATAGTAATAATAAAGGCATATGACGTCACAAACACAAAAAGGTTGACAATAGGGCTACCGCCTTGGATCGGTCAGCGGCAAAAAAGGCCGCTGGAGATTTAAAAAACAGGTTCTAGGGTGCACCAAACCTCACACTGACCCTACTGTCATCCCATTAAAACGGGACGGTGTAAATAAAAAAATCTCCGCCACGAAATATTCTCTAACCAACAAGCCAGCATTAATAGGCAATATAAGTAAAACACAAATATGCTCGTGTGCATATAAATACAATAAAAAACAATAGCCTAGAAAGCCACAAAAAAGGTACTCAGTGACTTGGCAGAAGCCAAAGCAACAAGACAATAAACCATTGATGGCACGACAAGACAAATGAATTGAATTGAATTGGGGTTTTAAGGCGCACCAACAAATGCAAGGTTATATGGCGCCTAACAGGAATGAACATGCCAGGCTCATTCTCCATTTTCATCGAGATAAAATATGGAGAACGGGCCTAGAACCTTCTCCCCCTGAACTGCAGAGTTGCTGCAAGTTCTATTGTAGATACTCCATTTACGTTATTGTTTTTCTGCCACTGCTCTAGTGATATGAGCGAGATGGTACCTCAAACAATGCAGGGGTCATGATGAAGACCTTTAATGAGCATGAACAAAAATATTGCATAATTAAGAGGAAAGCAAAGTGGCGAACTGTAAATGGGTCCACCACCAAGCATGCAGTGCGTTGCAAAATGATAGGGTCATAACCTATTTTGATAAACCTTTTAACAAGTTTAACAAAGATTGTATGAAATTGGGCATGACCAAGGATCTTACGAAGTCTGTAAATCACGTCACCATAGAAGTCAGGTTGTGATAGTCCATGTGGAGAGTTCTTAAATTACTTTTATATTTGGAAAGAAGATCAGGGTTACGATAATAAAATTGTGTTTACGAAGTTTAATGGTAACGGTAGCCCTGATGGAGTAGCTTTGCAGTTATACAAAGATTACGAATATTAAAGTCCTCAACTCGAGTACAAGCTCTAGAAAAAACGAATAAGTTGAGACACATATACCCCATAAGAAGTTGCTCGGGGAACATCCCCATCTAATTGGGGATAATGAACAATATCAAAGTTAAAATCATCTCTCTTGTCATAGATTTTGCTAATTATTTCACCATTTTCAATAGAGAGATGTAAATCGGGAATAGAAGCGTTAATATCAGAAATGCTAGCTTTGTTAAATATTGAAATTAGCAGCTCGGTTTATTTATCCAGTATCATTTTAACTTTAAACCTGCTTGCTAAGAATTAAATAAATGATTGAGTTTTCATTTTCCCGTCTTATTTTACCGTAGGTTTAAATATATTATTGGTGCAATATGAGCGAAGATAATAATATAAAATAATTAGCTTTACATAATTCTTCTAATATTATTATGATCGAACGTATGCAAGTTATGTAGGAAAACAAACGGGACGCCGTGAGATTGTTACATTGCCGTGTGTCCCTTTAAGGACACATATTGAGTCCATCGCCATACCCACACGACAATATTTACATACCATACAAATGTATAGTATACTTTACTGTCGCGAAAATAACATTGCATGTGTATCATATAGTTTTTTTTCTGAATAGACAGGATTTTGTTCAGCTTAGATGGCGAAAATCACGACTTTTAAGTTAAATTTACCGAATAGCCGTAATCACTGATATGGCGTCTTTTGTATTGGGGAAAAAACATCAAAGATGTTTATCCGCAAACAAAGGGAATATTTACATTGTCAGTCATGGAAGATCTACCATGTCTCATTTGAAAACATTTGACACGTTATTATTACCTTTTGTTGGTAAATTTCTAGGATATCGGTTACCAGACAGTTCATTTTTATGTGTTGGCTTTCCGATAACCGGGCAGTTTGTCTGCGCACAGTTGGAAAGAATAAAAACTTTATTTAACGAGAAACATTTTCTGATCCAAGGGTTATTTAACGTTTTCTGATCCAAGGGTTGTCCCCGAGGCCGAGGGGTTAACGACGTTGCATTGTAAACCTTCTCGCCCCTCACTGCTGCGGGGTTCGAATCCCACTGGGAGATCGACTTGTAAGTGAGGAAGTGTCGATTCTTACGTATGGCGGGAGGTGTACAGTACTGGTTCTACCCAGGAAAAGTGGTTGGTCTGCCTCCACCACCGTCATATATAACTTTACATTAGTTGAAAATGACGTAAATCATCATACAAACAAACAAATCGTGTGGACCGAAGTGTGTTTAGTTTCATGTCGGTTCGCAAAATGAAACAGAAGCACATACAACTCGCATTACAAATATTAAAATAATGACGACATGCATATTATAATCAGGCTATCATTTAAATACTTAAAAAGAGACGGAATATGACTGCTTTGCAGTACGGTGGTACGTTTAGGACACATACTTATTTTTTCATAACATAATATCTCGAGCGCTTGACTTATTATCTCGAGCGCTCGACATCTTAAAAGTTATGAAAAAATAAGTATGTCCCTGGTTCGAGTCCCGATCTGGCTGCACAATTTTCTAGCCCTGTGACATTTGGTGATCCTGGCAGGACCGTGACTGAGTAAACTCCGACAACCATGCAAATGATTCACTGTACCCATGGAAATTCGAGGACGAATTTCAATCCGTATGGGTGGTATGTCACGGTTCAAAGATATCTATCAGGAAGCCGACTGTCAGACTTATTTTCATACTGTTTCATGCTAACAGACACGGTGCTGGATCGCGGACGAGCCCTCCATTTGTTACAGAATTTCTGGCATAACAAGTCGAGCGCTCGACATAATAAGTCGACATAATAAGTCGAGCGCTCGACATGTTAAAAGTTATGAAAAATAAGTATGTGTCCTAAACGTACCACCGTAGGCTTTGTGCTTATGATGCTTGAATGTAAATGCTACAAATATCGTCACGCAGTCATTTATTCCAATTTCATTAAAATCAAATCCTAATTACGCTTTGATACTCTCCGCTATAGGAGTAGCGTAGCGTAGAGTATCGTAGCGTGATAAGGCCAGAGTTGTTTTATTTTTAGATTTACCGGAGAGCCTACCCTAAATTTTGCAAAACTGAAATAAAAAAAAGTCAAAATCGTGATTTTTTTTTCTTCCAATTCGATCTGCTACATCTTCTTTTTTAACAAAAGTTGTGTCTAGCCTAAAACTTATTTTCACAATATCGTAAAATTGCACACGTTTTTTTTTTAAATTGGATTAGTATTTACTTTGTTATGTCGGAAATCAAAGTATTAATTATGTAAACATTTCCATTTTATATCTGGTCAGTGAATCTGAAATTTAAACTATTTTATAGTATTTGTCCGTGAGCTCGCAGAAACTACTTGCCAATATTTGAATTGCATTAGTCCAATTTATACATACTTATAAACAATAGCATATGAATAAAAAAAAATATGAGAAAAGATTTCTCAATTAAGTGTTCGTACAACACTAAAAATTCGCTTGCTAAGACCCTAAAACAGACAACCTGTCCTGGTCATGTCGGGCAATGGATTGCAGAACCCCTGAATTTGATTGTGACATGCATACAGTATAAAAAACACACCAACACTAGGTATAACTTACAATACCAGGCGTGTTTAGTCTCTACATAGCAAGCTCAAAAAGAAAGATGCAAACTAACATTTGTTAGTGACGGTATGCATATAATGTTAAAGAAAGTTCTAGATTACAATATAAAACATGCTCTCCACATTGTGAATTTGGCCTGATTTCTTGTATTTAAGATTTATATGATTTTCTTTTCAAAACTGAGCAGTTAAGCAGTTTTTGTGATGCCTGCGTAGCATGGCAAACACTTAGGGATCACTTTGTGCGTCGTCCGTCGTCGTCCGTCCGTCAGACTTTAACCTGCAACATAACCTTGGCCATAACTTGAAAAGTATGTGATATTCATGAAACTTCACACACATCTTCATCTTCAACCTAAAGAATGTTGTTAAACATGTCCTCTCACTCTGCCATTCATTTTGCAACCTAACCAACTTCATGAAACTTCACACACATATTCATCGTAACACACAGAATATTGTTATCCATGACCAATAACTCTGACTTTCATTTTGGCAGAGTTATGCCCCTTTTAATGAAACTTTAACCAACAATCTCATCTAGCTCATAACTTGTCAAAATATTGTCCTATGGTCATGAAACTGTATACAGTTCTTCCTTATCAGTCATTCAATGCAGATTTATGCCCCTTTAAATAAACGTTTAACAATTTTAAAAAAAAAGATTGCATTTGCTGAAATAAGCACACGGCAGACGACACAAATGTTCCGTGGAACACCTCTTTCTAGTCAATTTCTAAACAATAGTAAGAACACCCAGTATGGGAACATCTCTTTATTAATGACCTTAGAATTGATGTTAAATCTTGTTGTTTCAAAACAAATCATGATCTTATTATAATTACGGTTTAATGAAAATAAAAATACTATATTTTAATTTTTATTTCCGACGCTGAGTTTTCCAATTTTATTTTTATTTTTATTCCCTCCTCATAGTGCTCAATTTTGGAAAAAATCGCGTAAATCTAAAAATAAGAAAACTCTGGCCTAAAGGGTCAGATTTAAATGAGATTGTCATATATTCTAGATTAGAAATGACCTTGATGGAGCAAAAAGTATGCAAAACATTGTTGGGTAGACAATCATCTAACTAAACGTTCTTTATCATTAGAATAATTCCATTGCAAACAATAATATTTCCAGCCACTGCCATTTTTTCTTTGATGACACATTACCAAATAGCACACACTCATTCTCACAGTGAAGATAGGGAAGCAGCCCAGCATGAATAAATAATGATTTTGAAAATGAGTTATTTCCCTTTACACCCATTATCCCTTATCATCCGATTTTGATAAATATTTCACCCTGATTCAAGTTTTTCAGAATTCTCAATAATAAAGATGGTTTGGATGTGTCACTATATTCCCTTTATCTAGTGATAAGTCTTTAACTAGTGATAACTAACTATTTGAACTTTGACAGATGATTTTTTTTGGTGGAAGCAGCCCACACACTGTTCCTGCGTTGAACCAGTACTTTATACCTAGAATCGACACATTTTAACTTACAAGTTGAGCTCCAGAAGGATTCGAACCCGCAGCGGTGAGAGGTGAGAAGATAAAAGTCAATGTCTTTATCATCCCGGTCATGTATGTTTGTTAAAGATCAGGAGGTCAAATTGTTCCAGCAAAGAACAGTTCAGACTCTATTGTGCATATACCAATAGGATGAAGGCGGAGGAACTATGATGATTTAGAACTGCACACACGCACGTACGCACGCAACACGCACACGCACACATACATTTTAAACATAGAGTATCATTTGTTTCATTTGTTTCTCTTTATTTGTCTCCAAATAAAACAGATAAATACATGGAAAATGTAATCTCATGTGTTTTTTCTTCATCAAACTTGTAAACTACTGATTAAAATCGGTTTCACAAAGCTTTTGCTGACTGGAAAAAGCTTGCATGTCAATTTTCGCAGATACTAGTTAGGTACCGACCATTTTGATTTCTGTGGGGGGCCTGGGATTTTTTTTGAAAAAATATTCTGGCCCTTGAATTGCTGGGAAAAAAAATCCTGGCTCTGACTTGAAGGAAAAAAAATAAACAGTCCCTCAAATTGTTGGGAAAAAATAATCTGGCTCTGAGTCCAGTTAGAGGAAAAAAATCTGGTTCCCTCTTCTGTGAAGATCTACTTCATCAGCCACTGGATTCAACATGGAGATATTTAACCACAATATGGCTACATCCACAACTTCTGCTCAGAAGTTTATTGAAATCTCAAGTTGAAATGAGTTATAGAAGACAGTGATAGTATTCATGGTTGTAATAAATGTGATGTGCATAGATCATTGTAGTAATACATGTGGAATACATTAGTCATGGCAGTTATAAATGTAGTATACACTGGCAATGGTGGCAGTAAATGTGTTGTATAAAGTGTTATAAAGTGATCATGGTAGTAATTTGGTATACATTGATCATAGTAGTAATGGACATGATATTCATATAAAGTCATGGTTATAATTAATGTGGTATACATATTAAAGTCATGGTTGTAATAAGGCCATTATACGAACCCTCCTACGACAAAACGAAATCAGGTTTTTTATTTTTCCATAGGGAATTTGATAGTTGTTTTGTTTTTTCTCTTCCTCCTACAGCTATTCTCTGTCTTGATGGTTCTTAAAAATAATAAAAAATAATGGCCTAAATGTGATATACATTGGTCATGATAGTATGTAAATATTGCAATCCTGCGAGGGTGACAGTGAACATTTGTCAACCTTCTAAGGCTATTTATTTTTTTATTATACTGAAAAATATGTTTGAAAAAGATATTTGGTTCTGCTAAATATTCCTTTGAAATACATGGTCACTTCTCTCTGTTCAAAATCACTATTCTCAGCGCCTAGAAAACATTTTTTGGCGGATGGTTCTTAATGTTCTTTCGGAATCTTCAGCTGTGAACTCGCGAGTAAACTTCAAATCATCTTCAGAAAGTTGTGCAAACTGTGTCAGCCATTTTAGTAAATGTTCACTGATTTTCATTTGTGTATGTAGACATACACTTTTCAGCATTGGACATCCCAATACATAATTATAAACTTGCTTTGACTTCACAGTCATAAGACAGTATTATACTGGGGTGACATTACAAAAACAAATACTATCATTCAGTGACTCACTCCACATTACAAGCGATATGCGATATTACAAAAATGGGAAAATAACAGTCTTTGAACATTGAACATGAATGTTTGATATGAGGTATATTATTAATAATATGGTATCAGTGGTCATGGTAGTAACATAGCTCATGGTACTAATACATGGGGTATTCAGTGGTCATGGTAATAATGAATGGGGTATTCAGTGGTCATTGTAGTAATACATGTGGTATTTAGTCTTAGTAGTCATGGTAGTACTGAATGTGATATACAGTAGTCATGATAGTAATACTTGCAATATACAGTGGTAAAGGTAGTAGAAAATGAGGTAAAGAGTAGCCATGACAGTTATAGATGTGATGTACTTTGGGCATGTTAGTAATCAATGCAGTATGCAGTGGTCATGATAGTATTACAATACAAGGATCCTGGTACTTGTGCGATGGACTTTGTGATATCATCAACAAGTAAATGGACGTAAGAAGCAGCTTCAGTCACATGCAATGCCAGGTTACAGACAAAGCCATGCGCTATATGCCAGTGTTAATAAGAATGGTATGGAACATGGTAGTCATTGCCCAGTACAAAACGATCTCCTACTAGAACAAAACATCCAATCAATTCATAATTCAGAAGAGCAAAAGGGGGCTCACATAGAAAGCAGACAAGTACAAGCATAACTAAATATTAACACCAGCACATGAAGTTCTATCCACCAAATATGGAAAGATCCATATTAAACAAAAGAACTGTCGAAAGGACAGCATTCTCCACTATTCAAGGTCAATTTTAAACAAGGTCACTGACACTTCTGTCTCACTAACCATGGTGACAGTTCATTCACAAGGTCAAGTCTTAATTGTGGAGGTTAATAGGGGTACGGGGAAGAGGTGGTCAGTGATCATATATACCAAATATCAAAGCAAGACCTTCAATACCCCAGAAAGAATATGAACTTGAAGATGGTGGGGAGGGGAGGTGAAGTGTTACTGAATAGGATAAAAACAACAGAAATAATACAATATTTTCATTGGAGATGGGGGTTGAGAGGAGGGTGTTGGGAAGGGGATGGAAGAGAACAGGATGGATGCAGACATGGTAACTGAAGAATATAATAAATATTTGTTTATCTTTGGTGATATTGGTGGTGGTGTAGGAGTGGGGAAGGTGTGGTGTTTATGTGGGAAGTGAAGTGTTACTAAATAGGATAAAAACAACAGAAATAATACAATATTTTCATTGGAGATGGGGGTTGAGAGGAGGGTGTTGGGAAGGGGATGGAAGAGAACAGGATGGATGCAGACATGGTAACTGAAGAATATAATAAATATTTGTTTATCTTTGGTGATATTGGTGGTGGTGTAGGAGTGGGGAAGGTGTGGTGTTTATGGGGCTAATGATATATACAGGCTTGCCATTGTTATTGGATGTATGCAGTGAGTTTCATTGAAATATATGAAGCTGCTTAAAAAACTTTAACTGAAACTCTAAGTTGAAAAAGAAAATGTCATCTGGCTAAAATGAAATAAAACGTTATGAAACACTGTAAGTGATGACACTTGTCAAGCTCCTTTGGCTGAGATATATGGCTAGTGGGTATTGAAATAAATGGGCTTGCCAACAAATAAAATAAAATAAAAGCAATTCTAAGTCGAAAAAATTATAGGCTACACATTTTCTAAAATACAATACAGAAAATATTTATCCAGAAAAAGGGCCATAATTTTGCTAAAATGCAATACAGGGTTATGGAACATGTGTCTGCTAGCATTCACCCTTTACTGAAGATGTATTAATAATTAACAATCACCTATTGAAATAAAGGACTTGCCTAAAAACTTTAACCAGCATTTTGAAGTCGAAAAACACACAAACTTTGCTTAAATGCAATACAGAGTTAATATGGAACATGTGTCTAGTGCCCTTGATATTCCAAGCTTTACTGAAGTTTTGTTGATGTACGACTTTAAGTTGTTAAAATGAATGGATTTTGTCAAAAAAGAACTTTAACCAGAAATTCAAAGTAATAAAAAAACATGCTTTTGCTTAAATGCAATACAGAGTAATGGAACCTGTGTCTCCCAGTGTCCTTGATGGTACTGGTGACATATTTCAAGTTTCACTGACCAGTGGTTGCTGAAATAACAGGACTTGGCTAACAACTGAAAACCAACCTGACGATGCAGACGTTGAGTAGATCTACAACAGCTCTTCTTATTCTACGAATAGTAAAACTACTCGATTCATCAATCAAACGTGGGTTCCATGACTGGAGTGATAACGTTATCCACCAAACGTGGGTTCCGACGATGAAGTCTAATAAATACAACGTGGGTTCCGACGATGCATTTTAATCAATCAATAGTGGGTTCCGACGATGCATTCTAATAAATCCAACGTGAGTTCCGACGAGGAATTCTAATCAATCACTCGTGGGTTCCAACGATAAATTCTAATCAATCAATCGTGAATTCCGACGATGCATTCTAACCAATCAAACGTGGGTTCCGATGCTGAATTATAATCTATCAACCGTGAGTTCCGACGATGAATTCTAATCAATCAAACGTGGGTTCCGACGATGCTTTCTAATCAATCAAACGAGGGTTCCGACGCTGCATTCTAATCAATCAATAGTGGGTTCCGACGATGCTTTCTAATAAATCCAACGTGGGTTCCGAAGATGAATTCTAACCAATCTCTCGTGGGTTCCAACGATAAATTCTAATCAATCAATCGTGGATTCCGACGGTGCATTCTAACCAATCAAACGTGTGTTACGACGCTGCATTCTAATCAGTAAAACGTGGGGTCCGATGTTAAATTCTAATCAATCAAACGAGGGTTCCGACGATGCATCCTAATCAATCAATCGTGGTTTCCGACGATGAATTCTAATCAATAAAACGTGGGGTCCGATGTTGAATTCTAGTCAATCAAACGTGGGTTCCGACGATGCGTTCTAATAAATACAACAAGGGTTCCGACGATAAATTCTAATCAATCAATCGTGGGTTCAGACGATGAATTCTAATCAATCAAACGTGGGTTCAGATGATGCATTCTAATCAATCAAACGTGGGTTCGACGATGCATCCTAATCAATCAATCATGGGTTCCGATGATGCATTCTAATCAATCAAACGTGGGTTCCGCCGATGCATCCAAATCAATCAGTCGTGGGTTCCGACAATGAATTATAATCAATCAATCGTGGGTTCCGACGATGCATTCTAATCACTGGGTGAATCAAACGTGGGTTCCGATATTAAATTATAATCTATCAAACGAGGGTTCCGCAGATGCATCCTAATCAATCAATCGTGGGTTCCGACAATGAATTATAATCAATCAATCGTGGGTTCCGACTATGCATTCTTATCAATGGATGAATCAAACGTGGGTTCCGACAATGAATTATATTCAATCAAACGTAGATTCCGCCGATGCATCCTTATCAGTCAATCGTGGGTTCCGACAATGAATTATAATCAATCAATCGTGGGTTCCGACGATGCATTCTAATCACTGGGTGAATCAAACGTGGGTTCCGATATTAAATTATAATCAATCAAACGAGGGTTCGGACAATGCATTCTTGCCAATCAAGCGTTGGTTTTGACTATGCATACAGTCAGGCCTGCCAAATCTCCGGATAAAATCCGGATTCGTTTCAGTCGCTCTCCGGATCTCCGGATTTAAGTGTACAATCTTCGGGTTTTCCATCAAAACAAAATGTTCATGATTTAACAGCTATACTTTCACAGTTTATCAGCTATTTCCCGAATTGGTCCTGTTACGCTCCCTGGCGGTCATACTACACCAATTCATTTTCCATAGACATCCTTTATAGCTCTAAGTTTCCTAATATAGGAAGCTATTTTTTTTCTTACTTGTTTTGAAAGACCTATCTTAGTTTTATCAAAAAAACGTACAAAAAACATACGTTGAGTATGTTTTGTAAAAGCTGTTTAGGTCGGATGGTGCTGACCCATCTACTTGCATGTAGAAACATGAGGAAAATGTAAAATATACTTCTTTTTTGATTATGCAACAAATTATGAAAACATTGCACAAATGTATGATTTAACCTTCATATGTACTCTTCAACCAATCAAAATTAAGAGATTCTGTGTAATAGCTCCGAATTTAGTACTCTTCAAAAGTTGAATTTTATTTTTTTAGCAAGATTTTTTTGATTTGTTTACCTTGTCAACCAATCAAATTTTACCAAAATTTATCCGAATTTACCCTGGAACTTTTTCCCTGCTCGCTGATTAGTTGG